>SDVV010005660.1:0-19037 GCA_016164225.1 Gammarus roeselii | reverse complement strand
TCTTGTTCGCCCCGTTCCTGAAATTGTCAATCTGACACTCGACCTTTTTTTCTCCGGGGCTGCAATGCCCCGGGTAGTAGCAGGGTGGTAGTAGCGGGTAGAGGTAATGGTAGTGGTGGTCCTTCTCTTTCTGTCCTTACAACCTTCCTTTTCCTGTATGTGTGCGTGAATTTCTAAAGCCCCGTTGACTATCCCCAACTCTTCTTTCAAGGAAACACTCGACATGAGCACTCGTGCTCGTTTGTTTTCCTTACTCTAATCTAATCTAATCTACTCTTTAGCAGTATTATATTAGGTAGACTCTATGGCATTGATATTTGTTGTGGACTCTGTAGAATTACTATATTATGTGGACTGTAGCGTTAGAATATTATGTGAACTCTATAGCAATAATTTACTATGTGGACTCCGTAAATTATGTGGACTGTGGTGTATTATTATTTAATGTGGACTCTATTACAATAATATAGTATGTGGACTCGAGTATTAAAATATTATGTTAACTCTTTAGCATCATTGCATTATGTGGACTCTACAGCATAACATATGTGAGGATTAGCAGTAAAATGTTATGTTGTGCTGCACACTTTCAGGCAATGCCGTACGGAAACCTAACGACGGATAACACTAGGGAAAACTTCGGCAAGGGCTTCTTGGTAGATGTGTGGCAGACGCTTCAGGAACAACTCAACTTCACGTGAGTACGACTGCAGTGGGTGACCTTTATGATCAGCATTCAAAGCGGGATTAAAATACTCTTCAGCATTTCGATTGCATTTTTTGTAGGCCCCAGCAGCAAAGATGTTTTTCTGAAAGCCAACAGTCAAATATATACAGGGAGAGATAATGACTCCATATTTGATGCCAGGGATGTGATTCCCAGTGACAGAAAAGAAGAGCGGTAATGACTCCATGTTTTGCGACTGGGTTGCAATTCCTAAGGACAGAGGAGAAGATTGATAATGACTCCATGTTTGATGCCCGAAAAGCGATTCCTAGTGACTGAGGAGAAGAGTGATAATGACTCCATGTTTGATTCCTGAGGTGCGATTCCTGATGACTGAGAAGAAGAGATATAATGACTCCATGTTTGATGCCAGAGTTGTGATTCCTAGTGACTGAGTAGAAGAGTGATGCTGACTCCATGTTTGATGCCAGGGGTGCGATTCCTGCTGACTGAGGAGGAAGATTGATAATGACTTCATATATGATGCCAGGGGTGCGACCTGCTGACTGAGAGGAAGAGTGATACTGACTCTATGTTTGATGTCAGGGGGGCGATTCTTGGTGACTGAGAAGAAGAGTGATAATGACTCCATGTTTGATGCCCGGGATGAGATTCCTAATAACAAAGATGAAGATTGATAATGACTCCATGTTTGATGCCAATGGTGCGATTTCTAGGGACTGAGGAGAAGAGTGATGATGACTCCATGTTTGATGCCTGGGGTGCGACCTGCTGACTGAGAAGAGGAGTGATACTGACTCCATGTTTGATGCCAGGGGTGCGATTCATGGTGACTGGGAAGAAGAGTAATAATGACTCCATGTTTGGATGCCAGGGGTGCGTTTCCTAGTGACTGAGAAGAAGAGTGATAATGGCTCCATGTTTTGACGCCAGGGGTGCGATTCCTGATGACCTGGAAGAAGAGTGATAATGACTCCATATTTGATACCAGGGTGCGATTCCTGGCGAGTGAGGAGAAGAGTGATAATGACTCCATGTTTGATACAAAGGGTGTGATTCCTGCTGACTGAGATGCGGAGAGATAATGACTCCATATTTGATGCCATGGGTAAGATTCCTGGTGACTGAGAAGAAGAGTGATACTGACTCCATCTTTGATGCCAGGGGTGCGATTCCTGGTGACTGAGAAGAAGAATGATAACGACTCTCTGTTTGATGAAAGGTGTGCGATTCCTAGTGACTGAGAAAAGCTTGATAATGACTCCATGTTTGATGACAAGGGCGCGATTCCTGGTGACTGACAAGAAGAGTAATAAGAACTCCATGTTTGATTCCTGGGGTGCGATTCCTGATGACTGAGAAGAAGAGAGACAATGACTCCATGTTTGATGCCAGAGTTGTGATTCCTAGTGACTGAGTAGAAGAGTGATGCTGACTCCATGTTTGATGCCAGGGGTGCGATTCCTGCTGACTGAGGAGAAGAGTGACAATGACTCCATGTTTGATGCCAAGGGCGCTATTCCCAATGACTGAGAAGAAAGTTGATAGTGACTCTATGTTTGATGCCAGGGGTGCAAATCCTAGTGACTGAGAAGATGAGTGATAATGACTCCATGTTCGATGCCAAGGGTGCGATTCCTGCTGACTGAGAAGAAGAATGATAATGACTCCATGTTTGATGTCAGGGGTGCGATTCCTAGTGGCTGAGAAGAAGAGAGATAATGACTCCATGTTTGATGCCAGGGTTGTGATTCCTTGTGACGGAGTAGAAGAGTGATGCTGACTCCATGATTGATGTCAAGGGTGCGATTCCTTGTGACCGAGGAGAAGAGAGATAATGACTCCATGTTTGATGCTAGGGGTGCGATTACTAGGGACAGAGAAGAACAGGGATGATGACTCCATGTTTGATGCCTAGGGTGCGATTCCTGGTGACTGAGAAGGGGAGTGATAATGACTCCATGTTTAATGTAAGGGATGCGATTCCTAGTGACAGAGAAGAAGATTGATAATGACCCCACGTCCGATGCCAGGGGTGCGATTCCTAGTGACTGAGAAGAAGAGTGAAAATGATGTCATGTTTGATGCCAGGCGTGTGATTCCTAGTGACATAGAAGAAGATTGATACTGACTCCCTGTTTGATGCCAGGGGTGCGATCCTTGGTGACTGAGAAGAAGATTGATAAAGACTCCATGTTTGGTGTGCGAATGAGGTGGTCCCTCCACCTCACTACGCACAAAAACATCTACTCATTTTACGGAGCTACGCATTAACTCTATACTCTCTCGTACGCGCTAATACGCGAATATGCCACAATTAAAATATGTACTGACTTCATCTTGAAAAAGCTAATATTTTCACGCACGAGGTTGTGTGGACTTACCTAAACCAACGACGGTCGCGCCCTACGGGGGAGCCTATTATGACTCACGTTGAGGCTCTGGTGGAAATGAGGCCCAAATCAATCAATCAATCCATGTTTGATGCCAAAAGTGCGATTCCGAGTGACAGAGAAAAAAATTATAATGACACGATGTTTGATGCTAGGGGTACGATTCCTAACGACTATGTAGAAGAGTAATAATGACTTCATGTTTGATGCCTGGGATGCGATTCCTAGCGACAGAGAAGAAAATTGATAATGACTCCGTGTTTGAGGCCAGGGGTGCGATTCCAAGTGACCGAGAAGAAGAAAGATAATGACTCCATGTTGATGCCAGAGGTGCGATTTATAGGGACAGAGAAGAAGAGTGATAATGACTCCATGTTTGATGCCAGGGGTGCGATTCCTGGTGACTGAGAAGAAGAGTGATAATGACTCTATTTTTGATGCCAGGGGTGTGATTCCTAGTGACATAGAAGAAGATTGATACTGACTCCATGTTTGATGCCAAGGGTGTGATTCCTAGGAATCTGAGAAGAAGAATGATAGTGACTCCATGTTTATGCTTGAGGTGCGATTCCTGGTAACTGAGGAGAGGAGCGATAATGACTCCATGTTTGATGCCCGGGATGCGATTCCGGGTGACTGAGAAGCAGAATGATAAGGACTCCATGTTTGATGCCAGGGGTCCGATTCTTAGTGAAAGAGAAGACGATTGATAATGACTGTATGTTAGATGCCAGGGATGCGATTCCTAGTGACTATGAAAAAGACAATTGATGATTCCATGTTTGATGCCAGGGGTGCAATTCCTAGCGACAAAGAAAAAGAGTGATACTGACTCCATGTTTGATGCCAAGGGTGCGATCCCTGGTGACTGAGAAGAAAATTGATAAAGACTCTATGTTTGATGTCATGGGAGCGATTCCTAGTGACAAAGAAAAAGATTTATAATCACTCTATGTTTGATGCCTGGGTGCGATTCCTAGCAACTATGAAGAAGATTAATAATGACTCCAAGTTTGCTACCAAAGATGCGATTCCTAGCGACAGAGAAGACGATGGATGATGACTCCATGTTTGATGAAAGGAGTGCGATTCCTAATGACTGAGAAAAAAGTTGATAATGACTCCATGTATGATGACAGGGGTGTGATTCCAAGTGACTGAGAAGAAGAGTGGTTTTGGCTCCATTTTTGATGCCAAGGACGCGATTCCTGCTGACTGAGGTGAAGAGAGATAATCACTCCATGTTTGATGCCAGGGGTATGAATCCTGGTGATTGAGAAGAAGAGTGATGCAGACTCCATGTTTGATGCCAAGGGTGCGTTTCATGATGACTGAGAAGAAGATTATTAATAACTCCAAGTTTGATGCCAGAGAGGCGATTCCTAGCGACAGAGAAGAAGATTGATAATGACGCCATGTGTGATGCCAGGGGTGCGTTTCTTGGTGACTGCGAATAAGAGTAATACTGACTCCATGTTTGATGTCAGGGTGCGATTCCGAGTGACTGAGAAGAAGAGCGATAATGACTACATGTTTGATGCCAGGGGTGCGATACTTAGTGAAAGAGAAGAAGATTGATAATGACTCCATGTTTGATGCCAGGGGTGCGTTTCCTGGTGACTGAGAAGAAGAGTAATACTGACTCCATGTTTGATGCCAAGGGTGCGATCCCTGGTGACTGAGAAGAAAATTAATAAAGACTTCATATTTGATGTCATGTGAGCGATTCCTGGCAACTACGAAGAAGATTAATAATGACTCCAAGTTTGATACCAAAGATGCGATTCCTAGCGACAGAGAAGACGATTGATGATGACTCCATGTTTGATGAAAAGAGCGATTCCTGATGACCGAGAAGAAGAGAGATTATGACTCTATGTTTGATTCCAGGGGAGCGATTCCTAGTGACTGAGAAGCACGAGTGATAATGATTCCATGTTTGATGCCTGGAGGCGATTCCTGGTGACTGAGATGAAGAGGATAATGACACCATGTTTGATGCCAAGGGTGTGATTCCTGCTGAATGAGAAGAAGAGAGATAGTGACTCCATGTTTGATGACAGGGGTGTGATTCCTAGTGACAGAGAAGAAGATTGATACTGACTCCATGTTTGATGCCAAGGGTGCGATTCCTAGGAACTGAGAAGAAGAATAATGATGACTCAATGTTTGATGCTAAGGGTGCGATTCCTGCTGACTGAGGTGAAGGGAGATAATGACTCCATGTTTGATGCCAAGGGTTTGTTTCCTGGTGACTGAGAAGAAGAGTGATACTAACTCCATGTTTGATTCCAGGGGTGCGATTCCTGGTGACTGAGAAGAACAGAGATAATGACTCCATGTTTGATGCCAGGGGTGCGATTCCTAGCGACTGGGAAAAAAATTGATAATGACTCCATGTTGAATGCCACGGGTGCAATTCCTAGTGAATGAGAAGAGGAGTGATAATGTCTCTATTTTTGATTGCATGGGTGCGATTCCTAGTAACTGAGGAGAGGAATGATAATGACTCCATGTTTGATGACAAGGGTGCGAATCCTGATGACTGACAATAAGAGTAATAAGGACTTCATGTTTGATTCCAGGGTTGCAATTCCTGGTGACTGAGAAGAAGCGTGATAATGACTCCATGATTGATGGAAAGGGTGCGATTCCTGATGACTGAGAAGAAGAGAGATAATGACTCCATGTTTTATGCCAGGGGTGTGATTCCTAGTGACTGACAAGAAGAGTGATGCTGACTCCATATTTAATGCAAGGGATGCGATTCCCAGTGACAGAAAAGAAGATTGATAATGACGTCATGTCCGATGCCAGGGGTGCGATTCCTAGTGACTGACAAGAAGAGTGGAAATGACTCCATGTTTGATGCCAGGGGTGTGATTCCTAGTGACTATGGAGGAGAGTGATAATGACTCCATTTTTGATGAATAAGTTGCGATTCCTGATGACTGAGAGGAAGAGATAATAACTCTATGTTTGATTCCAGGGGTGTGATTCCAGGTGACTGAGAAGAGGAGTGATGCTGACTCCAGGTTTGATGCCAAGGGTGCGATTCCTAGGGACTGAGAAGAAGAATGATAATGATTCCATGATTGATGCGTGGGGAGCGATTTCTGGTGACTGAGGAAAGGAGTGATAATGACTCCACAAATGTTTCCAGAGATGCGATTCCTAGTGACAGAGAAGAAGACTGATAATGACTCCATGTTGGATGAAAAGGGTGCGATTCCAGATGACTGGGAAGAAGAGAGATAGTGACTCTATGTTTGATTCCAGAGGTGCGAGTCCTAGTGACAGAGAAGAACGAGTGATAATGATTCCACGTCCGATGCCAGGGGTGCGATTCCTAATGACTGAGAAGAAAAGTGATAATGACTCCATGTTTGATGCCAGGGGTGCGATCCTTGGTGACTGAGAAGAAGATTGATAAAGACTCCATGTTTGATGCCAGGGGTGCGATTCCGAGTGACAGAGAAATAAATGATGATGACTCTATGTTTGATGCTATGGGTGCGATTCCTAGCGACTACGAAGAAGAGTAAAAACGACTTCAGTTTGATGCCTGGGAAACGATTCCTAGCGACAGAGAACAAAATTGATACAGACTCCGTGTTTGATGTCAGAGGTGCGATTCCTAGTGACCGAGAAGATGAGAGATAATGACTCCATATTTGATGCCAGGGGTGCGACCTGCTGACTGAGATGAGGAGAGATAATGACTCAATGTTTGATGACAGGGGTGTGATTCCAAGTGACTGAGAAGAAGAGTGATAATGACTCCATGTTAGATGACAGGGGTGCGATTCCTGATGACTGAGGAGAAGAGATAATAACTCCATGTTTTATGCTAGGTTTGTGATTCCTAGTGACTGAGTAGAAAAGTGATGCTGACTCCATGTTTGATGCCAGGGGTGCGATTCCTGCAGACCGAGGAGAAGAGTGACAATGTCTCCATGTTTGATGCCGGGGGTGCGATTCCAAGTGACTGAGAAGAAAGTTGATAATGACTATGTTTGGTGCCAGGGTTGCGATTCCTAGTGACTAGTGTCCTAGTGATAATGACTCCATGTTTGATGCCAAGGGTATGATTCCTGGTGACTGAGAAGAAGAATGATAATGACTGCATGTTTGATGTCAGGAGTGCGATTCCTGGGAACCGAGAAGAAGAGTGATAATGACTCCATGTTTGATGCCAGGGTTGCGATTCCTAGTGACCGAGAAGGAGGGAGATAATGACCCATGTTTGATGCCAAGGGTGCGGTTCCCAGCGACAGAGAAGAAGATTAATAATGACTCCGTGTTTGATGCCAGAAGTGCGATTCTTAGTGACCGAGAAGAAGGAAGATAATGACTTTATATTTGATGCCAGGGGTGCGATTCTTAGGGACAGAGAAGGAGAGTGATAGTGATCCACGTTTGATGCCAGGGGTGCGATTCCTAGTGACATAGAAGAAGATTGATACTGACTCCCTGTTTGATGCCAGGGGTGCGATTCTAAGGGACAGAGAAAAAAAAATGATAATGACTCTAAGTTGGATGCTAGGGGTGCGATTTCTAACTACTATGAATATGAGTAATAATGACTTCATGTTTGATGCCAGGTATGCGGTTCCAAGCGACAAAGAAGAAGAATTATAATGAAACTGATTTTGATGTCAGAAGTGCGATTCCTAGTGACCGAGAAGAAGAGAGATAATTACTTCATGTTTGATGCCAGGGGTGCGATTCCTAGGGATAGAGAGGAAGAGTGATAGTGACTCTACGTTTGATGCCATGGGTGCAATTCCTGGTGACTGAGAAGAAGAGTGATAATGACTTCATGTTTGATGCCAGGAATCCGATTCCTAGTGACATAGAACGAGATTGATACTGACTCCATGTTTGATGCCAGGGGTGCGATTCCTAGTGACATAGAAGAAGATTGATACTGACTCCATGTTTGATGCCAGGGGTGTGATTCCTGGTGACTGAGGAGAGGAGTGATAATGACCCTATGTTTGATGTCAGGGGTGCGATTCCTAGTGACATCGAAGAAGATTGATAATGACTCCATGTTTGATGCCAGGGGTGCGATTCCTGGTGATATAGAAGAAAATTGATACTGACTCCATGTTTGATGCCAGGGTGCGATTCTTGGTGACTGAGAAGAAGAGTGATATTGACTCCATGTTTGATGCAGAGGGTGCGATTCCTGCTGACTGAAATGAGGTGAGAAAATGCATGTTTGATGCCAGGGGTAAGATTCCTGGTGACTGAGAAGAAGAGTGATACTGACTCCATGTTTGATGCCAGGGGTGCGATTTCTGGTGACTGAGAAGAAGAGCGAAAGTGACACTTAGTTTGATGCAAGGAGTACGATCCCTAGTGACTGAGATAAAGGTTGATAATGACTCCATGTACGATGACAAGGGTACGATCCCTGGTGACTGAGAAGAAGAATGATAATGCCTCCATGTTTGATGTCAGGGGTGTGATTCCTAGTGACCGAGAAGAAGAGAGAAAATTACTCCATGTTTGATGCCAGGGTTGCGATTCCTAGGGACAGAGAAGAAGAGGGATGATGACTCAATGTTTGATGCCTGGGGGGCGATTCCTGGTGACTGAGAGAGGGAGTGATAATGACTCCATGTTTAATGTAAGGGATGCGATTCCTAGTGACAGAGAAGAAGATTCATAATGACCCCATGTCCTATGCCAGGGGTGCGATTCCTAGTGACTGAGAAGAAGAGTGGAAATGACTCCATGTTTGATGCCAGGGGTGTGATTCCTAGTGACTATGGAGGAGAGTGATAATTACTCTATTTTTGATGAATAGGGTGCGATTCCTGATGACTGAGAAGAAGAGATAATGACTCTATGTTTGATTCCAGGGGTGTGATTCTTGATGACTGAGAAGAGGAGTGATGCTGACTCCAGGTTTGATGCATGGGGTGCGATTCCTGGTGACTGAGAAGAGGAGTGATAATGACTCCATGTTTGATGCCAGGGGTGCGATCCTTGGTGACTGAGAAGAAGATTGATAAAGACTCCATGTTTGATGCCAGGGGGGCGATTCCGAGTGACAGAGAAAAATTCGATAATGACTCTATGTTTGATGCTAAGGGTACGATTCCTAGCGACTATGAAGAAGAGTAATAATGACTTCATGTTTGATGCCTGGGGTGCGATTTCTGGTGACTGAGAAAGGGAGTGATAATGACTCCATGTTTAATGCAAGGGATGAGATTCCTAGTGACAGAGAAGAAGATTCATAATGACCCCATGTCCGATGCCAGGGGTGCGATTCCTAGTGACTGAGAAGATGAGTGGAAATGACTCCATGTTTGATGCCAGGGGTTTGATTCCTAGTGACTATGGAGGAGAGTGATAATGACTCCATGTTTGATGAAAAGGGTACGATTCCTGATGACTGAGATGAAGAGAGATAATGACTCTATATTTGATGCCAGGTGTGTGATTCTTGATGACTGAGAAGAGGAGTGATGCTGACTCCAGGTTTGATGCATGGGGTGCGATTCCTGGTGACTGAGAAGAGGAGTGATAATGACTCCATGTTTGATGCCAGGGGTGCGATCCTTGGTGACTGAGAAGAAGATTGATAAAGACTCCATGTTTGATGCCAAGGGTGCGATTCCGAGTGACAGAGAAAAATTCGATAATGACTCTATGTTTGATGCTAAGGGTGCGATTCCTAGCGACTATGAAGAAGAGTAATAATGACTTCATGTTTGATGCCTGGGATGCGATTCCTAGCGACCGAGAAGAAAATTGATACTGACTCCGTGTTTTATGCCAGGGGTGCGATTCCTAGTGACCGAGAAGAAGACTGATACTGACTCCATGTTTGATGCCAGGGGTGCGATTCCTGGTGATATAGAAGAAGATTGATACTGACTCCATGAGTTTGATGTCAGGGGTGCGAATCCTAGTGACATAGAAGAAGACTGATACTGACTCCATGTTTGATGCCAGGGGTGCGATTCCTGGTGACTGAGGAGAAAAGTGATAATAACTCCATGTTTGATACCAGGGATGCGATTCCTGGTGACTGAGAAGAAGAGTGATAATGACTCCATAATCAATGCCAGGAGTACTATTCCTGATGACTGAGAAGAAGAATGATAATGACTCCATGATTGATGGAAAGGGTGCAATTCTTGACAGAGGCCAACTCGACGAGAATATATTTTATTGAATCATATCTTCCATTTACCGTACTATTTTTGAAGATACACTCGTTGACACATAAGCTAATATTGTTCTTCATCTTCTGTACCGAAAGTATATTAATTCGGTTTCTTTACTCCAGTATCGAATTATTCTCATTGTCAATCATCGAATTATTTCCTAGCGGTCATGAAAAGTATATATTTCAGTGCTATGTATATATTTTATGAATAATTTATGTAGTCTATTCACCATTTCATTATTTCATACAATGTTTTATACCCATCTTTACAATGTGTTAACGCATTTCGTCTTGAAATATGTATATCCAGTGCTATGTATATATTTTATGTACAATTTATGTCACCTATTCAACCCTTTAGTATGCATATCTTACCCCATCTTTACAATATGTTTCTCAGGATGAAGAAGGGTAATATTGACTCCATGTTTGATGCCAAGGATGCGATTCCTAGCGACAGAGAATAAAATTGATAATGACTCCATGTTTGATGCCCGGGGGTGCGATTCTTGGTGACTGAGATGAAAAGTATTAATGACTCCAAGTTTGATGCCAAGGGTACGATTCCTAGGGACAGAGAAAAAGATCAATAATGACATTGTTTGATGCCAAGGGTGCAATTACTAGTGACTCTGAAGAAGAGTAATAATGACTCCATGTTGATGTCAGGAATGCGATTCCTAGCGACAGAGGAGAAGATTGATAATGACTCCATGTTTGATGCCAGGAGTGTGATTCCTGGTGACTGAGGAGAAGAGTGATGCTGACTCCATGTTTGATGACAGGGGTGCGATTCCTGCTGAGTGAAAATCGCCCCCAGTCACTAGGAATCGTCACTAAGAATTGCATCTCTGGCATATAACGTGGAGTCATTATCAGTCTTCTTCTCAGTCTTCAGGAATCGCACCCCCGGGCATCAAACATGGAGTTTCAATTTTACTATTTTGTCCTTGGGAATCGCACTTCTGGCATCACAGGCATCAAACAAGGAGTCATTATCACTGTTCTTCTCTTTCACTAGGGTTTGCACCTCTGGCGTCAAACATGGTTTCATTATCTATCTCCTTCTCAGTCACTAGGGATCGCACCCCTAGCTTCGAACATGGAGTCATTATAAATCTTCTTCTCTGTCACTAAAACTCGCATCCCTGGTGTCAAAAATGGAGTCATTATTACTCTTCTTCTCAGTCACTAGGAAAAGCACCCTTGGCATCAAACATGGAGTCTTTCTCAATCTTCTTCACTGTCACCAGGGATCGCACCCCTGGCATCAAACATGGAGTCATTATCACTCTTCTTCTCCGTCACCAGGAATCGCACGCCAGACATCAAACATGGAGTCAATTACTCTTCTTCTCATTCACCAGGAATCGCACTCCTGGCAGTAATAAGCACTCCATGTTTGATTCCAGGAGTGCAATTTCTGGTGACTGAGAAGCAGATAGATAATGACTCCATGTTTGATGACAGGGTGCGATTCCTAGTGACTGAAAAGAAGGCTGATAATGACTTCATGTTTGATGTCAGGGTGCGATTCCTAGTGACAGAGAAGAAGAGGGATAACGACTCCATGTTTGATGCCAGGAGTGGGATTCTTGGTGACTGAGAAGAAGAGTATTATTTACTCCATTTTGATGCCAGGGGTGCGATTTCTGGTGACTGAGAAGAAGAGTGATAATGACTCCCTGTTTAATGTCAGGGGTACGATTACTGATGACTGAGAAGAAGAATGCAAGTGACTCCATGTTAGATGCCAGGGGTGCCTGATAAGAAGACTAATAAAGATTCCATGTTTGATGACAAGCTTGCGATACCTAGTGACAGAGAAAAATATTGATAATGACTCTATGTTTGATGCCAGTGGTGCGATTCTTAGTAACTATGAAGAGGAGAAATATTGACTCCATGCTTGATGCCTGGAGTTGCGATTTCTGGTGAATGAGAAGAAGAGTGATAATGACTCCATGTTTAATGCCAGGGTCTGCAATTCCTGGTGATAGAAAAGAAGATTGATAATGACTCCATGTTTGATGCAGGCGGTGCGATTCTAAGTGACTGAGAAGAAGAGTGATAATGACTCCATGTTTGAGGCCAGGAGTGTGGTTCCTAGTGACTGAGAGGAAGAGTAATAATGACTCCATGTTTGATAACAGGGTGCGATTCCTGATGACTGAAAATCGCACCATGTAACTATGAATCGTCACTAGGAATCGCATCTCTGGTATAAAACATGGAGTCAATATCAATCTTCTCCTCAGTCACCAGGAATCGCACCCCACGCATCAAACATGGAGTCATTATCATTCTTCTTCTCAGTCCCTAGTAATCGCACCCTTGGCATCAAACATGGAGTCAGTATCAATTTTCTTCTCTGTCTTGGGAATTGCACCCCGGTATCAAACATGGATTAATTATCTTTCTTCTTCTCAGTCACCAGGAATCACACCCTTAGCATCAAACATGGAGTCATTATCACTCTTTTTCTCTGTCACTAGGAATTGCACCTCTAGCATCAGACATGGATTTATTATCTATCTCCTTCTCAGTCCATAAGAATCTCACCTTTGGCTTCAAACATGGAGTCATTATAAATCTTCTTCTAGTCACTAGGAAGAGCACCCCTGACATCAAATATGGAGTCATTTTCAGTTTGTTCTCTGACACTAGGAATCACACCCCTGGCATCAACACGAAGTCTCTCTCAATATTCTTCTCTGTCACCAGGGATCACACCCCTGGCAGCAAACATGGAGTTATTATCACTCTTCTTCTTCTCTGTCACCAAGAATTGCACGCCAGACATCAACATGGAGTCATCATTACTCTTCTTCTCAGTCACCAGGAATCGCACCACTGGCAGTAATAAGCATTCCATGTTTGATTCCAGCAGTGCAATTTCTGGTGACTGAGAAGAAGAGTGATAATGACTCCATGTTTGATGCCCTAGGTGCGATTCCTGCTGAATGAGAAGAATAGAGATAGTAACTCTATGTTTGATGCCAGGGGTGTGATTCCTGGTGACTGAGAAGAAGAAGGATAATGAATCCATGTTTGATGCCAGAGGTGCGATTCCCATGACAGAGAAGAAAATTGATACTGACTACCTGCTTGAAGCCAGGGGTTCGATTCCTAGTGACTGAGAAGCAGATAGATAATGACTCCATGTTTGATGCCATGAGTGCAATTCCTAGTGACTGAAAAGAAGGCTGATAATGACTCCATGTTTGATGCCAGAGTTGCGATTCCTAGTGACCGAGAAGGAGGGAGATAATGACCCATGTTTGATGCCAGGGGTGCGATTTTTAGTGACAGAAGAAGAGGGATAATGACTCCATGTTTGAGGCCTGGGGTGCGATTCCTGGTGACTGAGAAGAAGAGTGATAATGACTCCATGTTTGATGCCAGGGTTGCGATTCCTAGTGACCGAGAAGGAGGGAGATAATGACCCATGTTTGATGCCAAGGGTGCGATCCCTGAGGACAGAGAAGAAGAATGATAATGACTCCATTTTTGATGCGTGGGGTGCGATTCCTGATGACTGAGGAGAGGAGTGATACTGACTACATGTTTGATGCCAGAGATGCGATTCCTAGTGACAGAGAAGGAGATTGATATAGACGCCATGTTGGATGCCAGGGGTGCGATTCCTAGTGACTGACAAGAAGCATAATAATGACTCCATGTTTGATCCCAGGGCCGCAATTACTGGTGACTGAGAAGAAGAGTAATAATGATTCCATGTTTGATGCCAAGGATGCGATTCCTAAGGACTGAGAACCAGAGTGATAATGACTCCTTAGTTGATGCCAGGGGTGCGACCTGGCGACTGAAACGAAGAAAGATACTGACTTGTTGTTTGATGCCAGGGGTGCGATTCCTGGTGACTGAGAAGAAGAGTGATAATGACTCTATGTTTGATGCCAGGGAGGCGATTCCTAGTGACTGAGAAGAAGATTGATAATGACTCCATGTTTGATGCCAGGGGTGCGATTCCTGATGACTGAGGAGACGAGTGATCATGACTCCATATTTGATGCCAAGGGTACGATCCCTGGTGACTGAGAAAAAGATTGATAGAGACTCCATGTTTGATTCCAGGGGTGTGATTCCTAGTGACAGAGAAAAAAATTGATAATGACTCTATGTTTGCTGCTAGGGGTGCGATTCCCAGCGACTATGAAGAGGAGTAATGATGGCTTTATTTGTGATGCCAGGGATGCGATTCTTAGAGACAGAGAAGAAGATTGATAATGACTCCGTGTTTGATGCCAGCTGTGTGATTCCTAGTGACTGAGAATAAGATAGATGATTACTCCATATTTGATGCCAGGGTGAGATCCCTGGTGACTGAGGAGAAGAGAAATAATGACTCCATGTTTGATCCCAAGGGTGCGATCCCTGCTGACTGAGGTGATGAGAGATAATCACTCCATGTTTGATGCCAGGGGTGTGATCCTTGGTGACTGAGAAGATGAGTGATACTGACTCTATGTTTGATGCCAGGTGTGCGATTCCTGGTGACTGAGAAGAGAAGTGATAATGACTCCATGTTTGTTGCCAGTGGTGCAATTCCTAGTGACTGAGAAGAAGAGTGAAAATGACTCCATGTTTGATGCCAGAGGTGTGATTCAAAGTGACTGGGAGCATGAGTGATAATGACTCCATGTTTGATGACAGGGGTGCGATTCTTGGTGACTGTCAAGGAAGAGTGATAATGACTCCATGTTTGATGGAAAGGGTGCGATTCCTGATGACTGAGAAGAAAAGAGATAATCACTCCATGTTTGATAGCAGGGGTGTGATTACTGGTGACTGAGAAGAAAAGTGATGCTGACTCCATGTTTGATGCCAGGGGTCTTGATTCCTGGTGACTGAGGAGAAGAGTAATAATGACTCCATGTTTGATCCCAAGGGTGCGATCCCTGCTGACTGAGGTGATGAGAGATAATCACTCCATGTTTGATGGCAGGGGTGTGATCCTTGGTGACTAAGAAGATGAGTGATACTGACTCTATGTTTGATGCCAGGGGTGCGATTCCTGGTGACTGAGAAGAGAAGTGATAATGACTCCATGTTTGATGCCAAAGGTATGATTCCTAGTGACTGAGAAGATGAGAGATAATGACTCCATGTTTGATACCAGAGGTGCGATTCCTTGTGACAGAGAAGAAGAGTGATAATAACGCCATGTTTGATGCCAAGGGTTTGATTCCTGGTGACTGAGAAGAAGAAAGATAATGACTCCATGTTTGATGCCAGGGGTGCGATTCCTAGTGACTGAGAAGAAGGCTGATAAAGACTCCATGTTTGATGCCAGGGGTGCGATTCCGAGTGACAGAGAAAAAAAATGATAATGACTCTATGTTTGATGCAGTGGTGCGATTCCTAGTGACTATGAAGAAGAGTAATAATGACTCCATGTTTGATGCTAGGGTTGCGTTTCCTAGCGACAGAAAAGAAGATTGATAATGACTACGTGTTTGATGCTGAGGATGTGATTCCTAGGGACTGAGAAGTAGAATGATAATGACTCCATGCTTGATGCGTGGGGTGCGATTCCTGGTGACTGAGGAGAAGAGTGATAATGACTCCATGTTTATGCCAGAGATGCGATTCGTAGTGACAGAGAAGAAGATTGATAATGACCCCATGTTTGATGCATGGGGTGCGATTCCTAGTGACTGAGAAAAAGATACATAATGACTCCATGTTGGTTGCCAGGGATGCGATTCCTAGTGACAGAGAAGAAAGAGTGATAATGACTTCATGTTTGATGCCTGGGGTGCAATTCCTGGTGACTGAGAAGAAGAGTGATAATGACTCCATGTTTGATGCCATGGATGCGATTCCTAGTGACAGAGAAGAAGATTGATAATGACTCCATGTTTGAAGCCAGTAATGCGATTCCTAGTGACTGAGAAGAACAGTGGTACTGATTCCAGGTTTGATGCCAAGGGTGTGATTCCTAGTTACTGAGAAGGGGAGTGATGATGACTCTATGTTTGATAACAGGGGTGCGATTCCTGGGGACTGAGAACCGCACCCTGTCACTAGGAGTCGTCACTAGGAGTCGTCACTAGGAGTTGCATCTCTGGCATACAACATGGAGTCACTATCACTCCTCGTCTCAGTCACCAGGAATAGTACCCCAGGCATCAAACATGGAGTCATTATAATCCTTCTTCTCAGTCCTTAGGAATCGCACCCTTGGCATCAAACATGGAGTCAGTATTAATTTTCTTCTGTCACTGGAAATCACACGCTGGCATCAAACATGGAGTCAATATCACTCAACTTCTCAGTCTCCAGGTATCGCACTCCTGATATCAAACATGGGGTCAAAATCACTTTTCTTCTCTGTCATTAGGAATCGTCCCTCTGGCATTAAACATGGAGTCACTATCTATCTTCTTCTCAGTCACTTGGGATCGCACCCCTGGCATCAAACATGGAGTCATTATCAATCTTCTTCTCTGTCACTAGGAATCGCATCCCTGGCAACAAACATGGAGTCATTATTACTCTTCTTCTCAGTCACTAGGAATTGCTCCCCTGGCATCAAATATGGAGTCATATTATTTTTTTTCTCTGTCACTAGGAATCGTACCCCTGGCATCAAACATGGAGTCTTTATCAATCTTCTTCTCAGTCACCAGGGATCGCACTTTTGGCATCAACATGGAGTCATTATTACTCTTATTCTCCGTCACCAGGAATCGCACCCCTGGCAGTAATAAGCACTCCATGTTTGATTCCAGGGGTGCAATTTCTGGTGACTGAGAAGAAGAGTGATAATGACTCGATGTTTGATGCCAGGGGTTTGATTCCTAGTGACCGAGAAGAAGACAGATAATGACTCTACTGTATGTTTGATGCCAGGGTTGCGATTCCTAGTGACAGAGAAGAAGAGGGATAATGACTCCATGTTTGATGCCTGGAGTGCGATTCCTGGTAACTGAGAAGAAGAGTGATAATGACTCCATGTTTAATGCCAAGGGTGCGATTCCTAGTGACAGAGGAGAAGATTGTTAATGACTTCATGTTTGATGTTATATAACACCATTTATAACACTTCAATTACTTCACTATAAGCCAATTGGTTCCACACAGTACTTGCACTTTGAAAACGACGCGCATGAAACTAATTCCTGAAGGCACAGCTAAAACAGCATTCCTAAAGATGAAACTTTTGTGGTGATCTCGTTACCGCGTGAGCTAATTCACAACGTTTTTTTGGTTTTATGTCTGTTATATCCGAATCAAGAGAATGAAGTTTAAAATAAATTTAGAAATGTTAGGAGCAGCACAACAAACCATCAGATACGCTAAATAACAGCCCAACTTCATTATCGTTGAAGGAGGGAACAAAGTGAATTGGGCGTCAATTGATTGTAACAAACTGCGTGGATTTCCAATTATCATCAAAGCCCAAACACGAGTCAATGCAGTATTGGGGATAATCTTCGAAAATCAGGAACGATACCAATTGAAATTAATTAACGTCAGCTCTGATTGTCTATCATCTATCTGTAATAAGTTGCGTAAATCATTGACGAATTTATTTAAAAAAAAAAATACCCATATCAAATAGCTCATCACGATGAATTACTTCAACAATAACCGTCAGGTAATTCATCAATGATTTATGATGATCTTCATTGATTTATCTGCGGTATTAGATAGCAATCTTGGACGATCTCGGTAATAATTTACCGAGATCGTCCAGGAACACATTCACTAAACATCTGTTCACAGTTACACCGCTCGGAAGACAGTGTTTGGGTCGCTAAAGGAAGATCTGGTCTCCTGGAGCGGTATGGTGGGGGACCTACAGAGAAAGGTCTCGGACGTAGCGGTGGGCTCCCTCTCCCTCACCAGGGCACGCTCCTACGCCATAGATTTCACCATACCCATTCAGATGGTCAGGTGAGCTTGATAGGTGGCAGGCAAGGAGCAGATAGGTCTCTTGACCATGTTCATACAGTGGCGCGTCCAGTTTTTTTCAAAGGGTGGGGGCGACCCACCCAAAAGAGAAGCGGGTAAACTATAACAAAAATGAGCGCTGACCAAACTAAAATGAGCAACAAACTAAAATAATCAAACGTAAATATTCATCAATAAATGAACTTTAAATAATCCTCAAACTTACTTAGATAATCATCAGCAAATTTGAATAATCGTCGTTCTACAACGAATTCGTCGGCAAATAGGAGAATATTTCCAGATGAAACATTAGCGAGGACATTTTCGAACCTGCAGGGAGTACTACGTAGGAGGCGTCTTTTATTTGATTTCACAATATATCGCTGTTATACGTAGCTTGTACGTGGCATCTTACGTTGAACCGCTGGCACAAATATTGTTGCCTGAAATACTGACGTTGCTGGTGCTTTATGTTTATTTGATCAAGGCAGGAATCTGATTAGATAGGTGTCTACTCAGCAATTAGTATGAATGATATAGTTTTGTTCGTTTATGATGAGAACATCAATATGGTTGGATGCTTCTGGAATAAGAAACTGTTTGAATGAGCGACTCGTGACTAAAGTCAGAAATGCGGAAGAAATGGAGCGAGTTTATGATAAGAATTTAGACAGGGATTAATCCACTCATTTGTTATGTGAACCTTCCTTGAGGTTTTGCCGGATGCTCAACGACCAATTTGCAATAGATTATTTAAGAAGTCATCACAAATAAAACCTATGTGTATTCTAGTGTACATTTCAATAAATTTATCCTGCATGTGATGTATCTATATCTATAT
>SDVV010005659.1:2292-19037 GCA_016164225.1 Gammarus roeselii | reverse complement strand
TTAATATTCTAAATACATTTGTCACTGTTGACCTTACAATCACTAAACGGTGCACCACTCATTTCAGTGACGTATTAGTATCATTGATGTATCTTCGTGAACAGCGTCTCAGAGATGCCTCATATAGGGCAACACGGTAGTCAGCGCAAAATAACTACGCATTCAAACTAAATTATTTCAATTTTGTCTACCCGAAGTCGCCCAATGCCATGCACACTAAAGTGTCCCCAACAACGAACCCCCATCATACACCCTATTGCAAGCAAGAGGTTCCACGAGTACGGCTCCACCACCCTTCAAAAACACTACATTTCGGCTCATAGGAATTTGACACACTTAGGCAATGTTAGGGTTAGTCGAGTGTTTGCGGCAACCCCATAGAGCCCATATTAACTCAGAGCTTCCTTCTTTCGCTAACCCTACAAAACTTGTGTGACCGCCTACACAACTTCTCTTGCGTTAAACTCTTCCGTTCAGTCCTAAAAACTCCGAGCTGCGGCTCATTACACTAAAATTCACCTCAGCTTTAGAGATTCACACACATCGTTTCTTGAGCTATCACACAATCTGGTGTCTCCACCAACCGCTTCCACAAAGCTCGGTGGCCGATTGGGGTGGATGATGGCCTTTTCTCATCATAGAAATCAGTGATGAACTGAAGGTTGTAGGTTTGAGGCTACCTGACCCCGAGTGAGACCTACGTTAGGCTAGCCCATAAAAGACGTGGGTCAAAGAGCGATATTAACAATGAGCTGCATAATGTGTCAGAGGTTTCTTATGCGACTTCGAGGAAAGTACTCCGCACATACTTTACTGTATTCAGGCACGCCATAGTGAATCCACGCCTCCAACTCTGATAGACCTTCTCCAAATTAGATACAAACAGTAAATATCCTTTCACTCCGCTAGGTCCATTCATCTGAATCAGAGTGAACAGCTCCTCCCCACACCCTCGTCAACCCACGACATCATCCCCACACCCTCGTCTGCCCACGACATCATCCCCGCACCCTCGTCAACCCACGACATCATCCCCACACCCTCGTCAACCCACGACATCATCCCCACACCCTCGTCAACCCACGACATCATCCCCACACCCTCGTCAACCCACGACATCATACCCACATCCTCGTCAAACCTCGACATCATCCCTACACCCTCGTCAACCCACGACATCGAAGTTCTTCACCGATTCCCCTATCCGGTGTTCAATTTAGCATCATTATCTTTTCATAGCTTATCCACCATCACTCCAGTATAATCCCTCTAGAACTTCTACACTCGAACCTTATCCACGAACCATTAATTGTCCAATAAACCATCCTTTCTTAGGCATTCAACAGCAGCGCCATCCGTTCCTGGCATTGTTATTTTGTTCATAATATTAGGGGCCACGAGCACCTTCATATGCAACCACTCCTCATGACCTCGCTTATTCTTCTCCCGCACCAATTGTAATCACTCCTCCTTCAACCTTATTGGGACTCGACGCTTCCCGAACACATAACAGCTCACTTCAACACTAACTTTCTGAATGTTTCCCACTTCTCCTCAGCATTACAACAGACAGACACACAGACACTAGGCCGCATCCCCCAGAAAAGGGGGTGGCCGACGGCAACGCGCACCTCACACCCTCACACGCTCACACTCACAAAACTTAGCCCTTTTGTGCTAAAGGGTCCCGCCGGTACCCCCTCAACATACACTCTGGGTCACGAGTGCAGTCCGAGGATCAGTCGTCAGCAGCAAGGCCCGACAGTTTTCACTGGTTTGCCTCCGCCGCGTCATAATGGCCGGGCCCCCCCACCCACGACCATCCCGACTGCGGGGTGCCCAGGGCGAGAAAGCACATCAGGGCGGCGTCAAAATCAACCATTCACAACCATTCTCCACTCGCGCCTGTTCATTGCACGCTTTCTCGCCACCTCCACATTCATGTCTCTCCTTCCCAACGCCTGCTTCACACCATCCATCCACCCAAACTTCGGTCGATGGATAATCCTTTTCTAACCTACCCACTTACCTTCCATACCCCGTTACCATCTTTCCCTATCCTGTGCTTCCCCTCCATCTCTGCTCCCCTCCCAGTTACGCTTCCTCATGCTAATGGCAAGTCACGCATCCTCCCGCCCGTCTCGTTTCAGCACACGCATGCCTACCTCAACTATTCTCCTAACAAGAACACGAAAGGAATGAACGTTCATGCATGCAACTGGACTACCAGACATACCTAACTATGTGAGCTAATGAGTGAGCTAATGAGTGGGCAGTTAACTGAAGCGGCGTGGTAATGCTGCCAAGGGTACGGAATCTCGTAGTAATAAGTGAGCCATTCAGCAGTTAACTGAAGCGGTGCGGTAACGCTGTAAGGGGTACGGGATCACGTAGAAATCAGTGAGCTATTCAGCAGTTAACTGAAGCGATGTGGTAACGCTGTCAGGGGTACGGGATTACGTAAAAATCAGTGAGCCATTCAACAGTTAACTGAAGCGGTGTGGTAACGCTGCCAGGGGTACGGGATCACGTAGAAATCAGTGAGCCATTCAGCAGTTTACTGAAGCGGTATGGTAACGCTGCCAGGGGCACGGGATCGCGTTGAAATCAGTGAGCCATTCAGCAGTTAACTGAAGCGGTGTGGTAACGCTGCCAGGGGCACGGGATCGCGTAGAAATCAGTGAGCTATTCAGCAGTTAACTGAAGAAGTGTGGTAACGCTGCCAGCAAGAATGGTGATTAAACTTCGCCACTAAAGTGACCGCCCTGCCCGACGCGATGTTTCCGAGGCTGCCATTTCGACTATGGGGCACTACATCCGCAGAAGCGCTGTGGTCGGCGAGAGACGGTTTAGGTCCTGCAGAGACTGTTGGGGAGAAAGGATTCATTAGAAACATTATTGGTCATCTGAAATTAAGCAACATGAGAGACGAATGAAGAGGCGTGGCGAGCTCGTTGTGCTGTCTATGTGGGATGTACTTAGTTGATGTAATGATTGGAACATGAACATAAACTGTCGACCGTCACTTCTTGGAGTTGTGGTTCATGGTTTCAGGAGGCACTACAGCTGTAAGGAACAGATGGGTGAATTTTCGAAATATACTTCTAGTCGAAAATAGACCTACAAACATTTTAAATACTTTGTTCATTTCCGTTCATTTATGGTTTTAAATAATTTTTAACAACTAGTTTTTAGTACATTTTAATATCAACGAAGGTCTGATACATTCCCGTTGACTAGCGATAAGACGTTGCGTCAGCATTTACTTTTATCCATGTCTCTCCACTTTATTTCGACAAATGTCATGTAATTGCAATATTTCATAGGCGGAAACTATTTATCTATACATACTTTACAAAAAATAATATCCTCACTAACTGTCTGCACGCCCAACTTGTGGACAATATTTAACGTGTCTGTTCAGGTTTGAATAGTCTATATTACTCCATATTTTGTTGTTAATTATATTAAAACAGACGGAGTATTTCCACAACTCGGAGTGGTTGTATTGCTCGGTGCTGTCAGTTTTAAATATTGGACGGTTTAGCAGACCGTATCTATGACAATTTACACTGTTGCATTAGTTCTGCTTGTAAATAGTATGCGAGAACTGGCGAGAACCGCTCTTAAAATCGAAAATGTTTCTGATCCCAGTGTGCACTGTTACAAATATCACGCTACTACCTCATCAAACCAAACCAACTTCTCTCACCTTTATGGAGTAACAATTTTGTAAGATATTTAAAAACTGGGGTGTTTTGTGACAGTCAAAAATGCATGCGACATAGTGAAGGTTAATATTTGAGACTTGCAAAAAGGGTGCGGCCGCTTTGACGCCCTACGACTAGTGACGTCACATTCCCAAGTCGTTTCTCAGTAAAGTCAATAGATTATCAGTACTATTCCAGCAAACATTGTTTTGTAATTTAACAATTTGCCTTGGAGAATAGAACAATTGCAGGATTGGTCCTCTTTAGAACGACCAATGAGGCGCAACGGTCAAGCACGGTCTGCCGCACTGGACCTGCATCGATCGGTCGAAGCAGATAAGGGACTCAACTGATAGGCTTTCGGTAGGTTTGCAGTTGGGTGCACCTTCTAAACATCAAATGTCTATTCTGACGTCGCGCACTCTCTTAGCTGTACGTTTGTTTGCTTAATGGTCCACGCCCCGGATGGGATTGGAAGACATCAGGTATTGCATGACAGTAGGACAGCGCACCACAGTCTGCATGACAGTGGGACAGCGCACCACAGCCTGCATGACAGAAGGACAGCGCACCACAGTCTGCATGACAGTAGGACAGAGCACCACAGTCTGCATGGCAGTGGGACAGCGCACCACAGTCTGCATGACAGTAGGACAGAGCACCAAAGTCTGCATGACAGTGGGACAGAGCACCACAGTCTGCATGACAGTAGGACAGCGCACCACAGTCTGCATGACAGTGGGACAGCGCACCACAGTCTGCATGACAGTAGGACAGCGCATCACAGTCTGCATGACAGTAGGACAGCACACCACAGTCTGCATGACAGTAGGACAGAGCACCACAGTCTGCATGACAATAGGACAGAGCACCACAGTATGCATGAAAGTAGGACAGCGCACCACAGTCTGCATGACAGTAGGACAGAACACCACAGTCCCCCTAGAGTGGTACTTCCTTCGTTGCTTATGATTTTACTCGCCCCTGTAATTATTATTTGTTGTGGCCGTTAAGTAACATGGTCAAATGTTTTTTTTCTTTAAAGTAACCTCACCCACGAGACAAACGCATTGGGAAGTTTTTCTGAGTTTCATGGACACTCTTGAAACAGAAATTCTTCTCATCTTATTCGAAAAGATTCGATAACTGCTCTATTTGTATTTGAATTTCTGAATATCTGAGGGTGAGTGACTCGACTAAATACATGATAGATTTGTATTCATTTTAAGTTGATATTCCCCACTAACTTGTGCAGTCGTGTAATTACTAATGCACTTGCATGGTGTCTTTCAGCAATGCAAACTTATGTGGATTTTGGTACACATGTTCGAGAAGACAACCAAATAGATACATCAAAATATCTCGAAGAAATTGCAAATGCGAGAAAAAACGATAATATTACAGCCAGCTCTTCTGGGAAAATGTTCAATCTCCTGGTTAAATACAACTCCCGTGGGGTACACTCGTCCCCCTGAAAGCGACTAGGGATGGTTTACATTCAACTTAGAGAGATCACGAATCGTCCATCCCTCCTCCCCGCAGCGGTGGAGCTGCTCTAATCCATCCTCATTTGTCGCAGTATTGCCTCTGACCTGACATAAGGTTGTAATTGGTGAAATGTAGCACCGATAAATCCGAAGTGGCAGGAGCGTTGGAACAAAAATGTCCACCCTGTCAGCCGAGGTGATCACCTCTTTGTAGGGGAAGCTGAAGATTCAAGAGAACATTTAATTATTTTGTTGTTCTCAGTATCTAATTACTTACATCTGTACGTTAACAAACCGAATTGTGAAACACCGATGTCATAGGAATGACTGGGAACATAAACTGCGGTCCAACCACTGCAGCAAAAAACTTCACCACAACTGCAACTAATTTTCTCAAGAACACTTTTTCGGAGCGAATTGACAACGGATGAAATCCGGACCTGAGATTGAATCCAGCACATGTAATAGTATAATTTGGCCGGGTATGATTAACATATAAGGGTAGGGACAGCGATATAATATTGATGACATTCAAACGTACGTGGTGTTTCAACAAACGTATACCATGTTTTCATACGAGTACATGTTTGCTTCAGAATTACCCATTTTTGTGCAGGTAAACTTTCAATCATAGTTTTAGTGAAATTTGACTTGATTTATATTTGTCTTGCATTGTTGGCACATGAATGGAAAAATCTTAACTGCGACACAAGAAGGTTGCATATCACTGATAATTCATCAGATATCCGGGCACCTGATATTGTAATAATGTCGTCTAAAAGAATGTGTTTTGATCTCTCTCAAAGTGGGTAGCTAATTATAATAATGTTAAGCGATCAAAGGTTCAAGTTTATAGTGTCAACATTACTATATGGATGACCATGATCCATGGATGATAATAATGAACTTGAAATCTACCCTGACAATTCTAATATCAAAACTAATTAGACAAGAAAAAATACTCAATCCTAAGAACACTAGTTTAAAATAACTCAAGCTCCTTTACGCCTCAGTTAAACCAATATGAATGTTCTTTTAGTTTTGAAGTCTTTAAGTGCATTTGTTCGATAATCGTGAGTTGCATTGCTTAGTGACAGAGATCAGTATTCAGTCGAGGATTTTTTACTGTGTCAATTAAGTGAACACGTTCTGTAACTAGAGATGTGTCGGCATCTGGTCTACGCGCACTAACACGAGGCGGTGTACAACACCGTTGGTTGTGTTCAACTTTATAGGACCGGACCCCATTCATTTGGTTTAGGCTTAGAGTAATTAACACATTGCCAGCAGATTATCAATTTATATGAGGTGTTTGAATCTATGGGTATTAAGTGAAATTTAATTTATTGTCAAAGAGTTAGTTGGCCATTTCCAGTCGTTTCTATTTTATTGAAACATTTGTAAATGCTGGGATACAGCTTGAACCGAAATCCGAACTGTTACCTGACAGTTGAGCAATCATAGGCTGAACCCGAGACAGGCACTTTCTAGCTGCATACACATTTGTTGGATGAAGTATAATCCAAGAGTAAAGGGTCTGAATTCTCAAAATACTCCATTTTAAAAAATTGAACAGGAAAACTTGACGTGGGCGGGGGACTTGAATGTTACCCTTTAAAATATTTATTCGGCAATCATTGTGTTAAAACTGTCAATAATATTTGTCCTACTTATCATGGTTTTCATTCATTGACCGGTACTGAAATTTTCTATATAACAGAGTTCAAAAATCTGTCGTTTAAGACCAGTTTTGATCAAGCTCTTTGATTCGAGAAATAAATACATCATCGCAGATGACTTCTTGAGAATGTTTACATGGCATTTTTTTTAAATTTTGATTAAACAAATATGATGTAGAAACTGTTAAATAGTTATTAATTTGAAATAAATGTCAACCACGTTATGGATGAATGTCTTTCAATTAAAACCGATATATTGAAATTCCATTGCGGGATCACATTTCGAGTTTTTGTCTCATGTAGAGTCTACAAACTGATTCGTTGAAGCTCCATCTATTGTACTCGAAATTGATTAATATTCTTCTTGTGATATGTCACAAGCCCTACCTCATATAATTCCTTAGAGGTTATCCTAATTGCAAAAATTGTCCTCGACCAAGTACAGTTCAATGCCAGGCCACACTGAACCATCACATTGAAGAAAGATATTTAAGCCCATAATCCGAGGTAAAACAAAGAAAAGTTCAATGTCTGGACACACAGAACCATCACATTGAACAAAAACTTATTCAAGCCCATAATCTGAGGTAAAACAAAGAAAAGTTCAATGTCTGGACACACTGAACCATCACATTGAACAAAAACTTATTCAAGCCCATAATCTGAGGTAAAACAAATAAAAGTTCAATGTCTGGACACACAGAACCATCATATTGAACAAAAAATAATTTAGACCCATAACATAAGCTAAAAAATATAACACCTCAAAATGTGTTTCGTCCTTTCACTTAATGAAACGCCCCCCATTATTAAACCTATAAAAAATGTTCAGATTAATATGAGCAAGCAATCTGGATTTCCTGTGTATAATCTCATTTTAAATATTGATGAGTGTTATGTCTTGTCGTTAAATAAACGTCTTCTATTCATTTACATACCGCTGTCTGAGACTACACCTGTTTTTTTGGGTAGTTTTGAAAAGACGGGACTTGCATCTGGTAATGTAACTATTTTTGCAATTAGAATGATCCTACTGGCCTTTGAACTCATTGAAATTCGGAATAGTCTGTTAGTCATTCCAGAACAAAATACAGAAATTTACGAACCGATTTAAGTTTCTCCGAGATTCCTTATAACCACTGACAATGGTACCTTATGTTGTTTTTCCATAAGCCATGCGTTAAACAAAATGAGCGTAAATCTATGTAATTCAAGTAGGAATCATCATAGTGATACTAATCTGTTTTATGACAACCATGTTACTGAATGAAACATCTTGTAAGGCTAGAACTAGTTCCGTACAGGTGAAGAGGAATAGGGGATATAAATGAAACACTTCCAAGGTGACCCATATAATTTTATTCGAAGAATAACCACTATGAGACGAATGATTTAGTATCAGGATGTTCCACAGTGTATATTTTTACTTCAAATTGGCATGTGACATTAAATAAACTCCTTCCAAGACACGTGTGAACTGAAAGAGAACCAAAATGTCTCACCTTTCATTATTCGGGTTCGTTAAACAGATACCGACAAGTAGAACTCGGATATCTCCCTTTCTCCCTGGTCCTTAAAATCATGTAATATATCGATTAGGTAAAATATAAATTTTCTGTTCATATATGTATACTAAAAAATATATTTATACATTTTCAAAGGCGATCATTACATTGGTTTCTAAATCAGGAAAAATCAAACTGCACTTTCTCGATCTCTTCTGAGTAGAGGAGGTGGAACGAGAGCGTCAAGCAGAGCGTTGACGTCAGAAGTTGGGTTGTTGTTAACTCCTCCCTTGCAATACAGAGACTCGTTCATGTCATCACTGAAAGACGCTTCAAACGGTTCACGCAAATTCAGGTTTCCTCGTTTAGGGTTACCACTTGAAAATTTCTTATTGAAATCATTTTTAGCAAATGGAAAATTTCTAAAGGTGGTGTCCGATGATATGTAATTACCATTGGCGGAGTCTAAAATCAAGTTTTTGTTCCTTAGATCGTCTAGTGACCTCATGAAAGAATCATTGGATCCGTTTGTTGTTGGGCGATGACCCAACGTTAATTCCTGGACCAAATTATTTGGTACTTGGTAGCCAAGCTCCCGAAGAGACTGAACAAAATATCCAAATTGGCGATCTTCTTCATGGCTGCTATACTGCCCGTTTTTATTAGTCCTTCTACCCAATGTCTTGCTGTACAGCTTTCCGTCTGGAATAGCATTGCAAAGTTCGTTGACATTCCCCCATCCCTTCAAAACGGTTTTCACTCCGGGTCGGTTTCCAACCTCAGCAATTGTGTGACTGTGTCGGCTATTTTTGTCATGCTGATAAACGTCAAGACCACCAATGTTGATTCCATCCTCTGAAACGGGCGACTGTAGGAGATACCAATCTTGGTTTAGGTTATCCTTTGAGCCTAAACTGGAGAAGACCTTTGACCCGCGTGCAGGAGGAGCCGGTGAAGGCGGATCTGTGCTCCGCGGAGAAGAAGAGGAGAGGCGCTCGTGTGAACAGAATGATTCTGTTCGAATGAGACTTGGAGGACGGGAGAGCCACGAGCAGGCCTGAAAGGAAAAAAAGACAGAGTTTCAAAGCCTAAAATAACATTTCAAAGCAAGGTTTTATCACGCTGGACATTCGTTGTTCAAAAGATCTGCAAGGTGTATATGTTTATTCAGTTAACTCATTGAAACGTATTATACACACCCTCTTGAACTTTGAGTTAAAAGAATTGCTGCAACAGAACCTGACACGGAATTCAGAGAAAAAGTCGGGTGGTTAAAACTATCACAAAATAAACCACGTACGTCGTCACGTGTTTCAGTTTAACAGACGTTGAGATAAAAGTGTATTTTCAGTGTGAAATTACATTTTCGGGATTGGAAAACTATGAGTGCGCGTTGGGGTAATGGGGTTTAATACAGTTGGAGTTAAATTGGTTTAAAGAATACAGAGGAGGAAATATTTTCTTTGCTATTTTGTTAATAATGCAAATCTTTTCTCTCATATCCACATATATTTTGAAATGAGAAGCGTTTATTGTTTTCTTTTCACGTAGGACATTTATTCTCCAATCAGCAATGAAGTGCTAATGGCAATTATGTATCACGAGACACGAAATAAAAGTTACTTTCATAACACAATCAGCTCACCACTGACGAGGGGGAGTCAGTGCTGTGCTGGTCGTAGCAGTTGCCAGGAGGCATAGCTGTTAGGGAGCGCTGGTCAAGATTGCCGCGAACCAACTCCGCCGCTTTGCGCTCACGGGCTGAAAAGAAAGCAACACATTACTGGTTCATAAATCAATAAAAATATATTTTTCCATGGAGTGGGTATCATGTGCTGGGAATGTATTCTAATTTATTTATGTTTGAACCCACATCTTCTTTCACTTTTGGTAGAGGTAAATTAAAAATGTGTATCAAGTTCATGGAATTTAGAAAGCGTCGCCCACATTATAACTGCCGAACAAGGAAGTTCGCATCGCGTGCGGGAACTATCTTAAATTCTCCTATTTGCCAGCAGTTAGCTTGATGTTAGATTGATTGATGTTAGATTGATTGATGTTAGGTTGTTCAGTAAGAAGTAACCAAGGCACGTAATTAACAAGGTTGCCAGAAGCTATCTAACTACCGCACATACGTAGATCAGTACGGGACTGCCCCAAGAACTTCAGCGTTAAGGAAGTTAACGGTAGCCAATTTATAGTGGACTGCACTGATTCAAATGACCGCGAATCATCCGTGAAAATACGTTCTATGTAATACTGTCCCTTTACATGGGAATAGGTTGTCCATTGCTCTGATTAAGTTTCTCACCAATATGATCAAAATTTGGTTGAAAATAAAATTTGAAAATTATTGTTAACTATTTTTGAATTTTCCAACAGATGTTAGTTTGTCCGTTGTTTCAACAGGCTTAACCAATCCAAATGTGAATTGAAAAGCATTATGTGCCTTCTATATTCTAACAGGATGATGTTATATATGTGCCTCCTACATTCTAACTGGATGATAGTATATTTTTTCATCATTTAATGGATGAAAGATCATTGTTTCAGGTAACGGCTGAATTAACATCCTCTTTCATATCAGCTGTAATTTTGCCAATTTTTGATAAAGAAAATTAAAAAAACATGTAATTTTGTTAAATGTTGCGTCGTGTTTTGCTATTGTTTCAAGTAAATATGACATCTATCCCCTGCGCCAAATACATAACCAATTATACGCAGATTCTGTCATCACCAAGAAGTTCAGAGGTAAGGATCTCGCCTTGGGTGTGGTGGTCCAGGAACCCTTTTACAGCACCGAACCTGGATTTGCTCTTGGTTAACAAGTAAGATTCTCTTTCTGTAAATTTTACAGATAATCTGTACAGAAGACAGAACCGAAATATTATCTGATCAACTGACAGAGCAATATTTTGAATTTCAGCGAACAACACCCAGATACTCTTTTGTAATTAGTTACCTAGCCAAATGGCTTCTTGGCAGTCTTATAATAGCTGTTTATTTGACAGCTGAGACACGAAATAAAAGGATTTGCTCTTGGTTAACAAGTAAGATTCTCTTTCTGTAAATTTTACAGATAAATCTGTACAGAAGACAGAACCGAAATATTATCTGATCAACTGACAGAGCAATATTTTGAATTTCAGCGAACAACACCCAGATACTCTTTTGTAATTAGTTACCTAGCCAAATGGCTTCTTGGCAGTCTTATAATAGCTGTTTATTTGACAGCTGAGACACGAAATAAAAGGATTTGCTCTTGGTTAACAAGTAAGATTCTCTTTCTGTAAATTTTACAGATAAATCTGTACAGAAGACAGAACCGAAATATTATCTGATCAACTGACAGAGCAATATTTTGAATTTCAGCGAACAACACCCAGATACTCTTTTGTAATTAGTTACCTAGCCAAATGGCTTCTTGGCAATCTTATAATAGCTGTTTATTTGACAGCTGAAATCTCCGATTTTTCTGTAGCAATAACGGATCGTAAATACTTGTCTGGTCAAATAACTGACTAAAATATCCTAAAAATGTTTTTTGGCAGTGTGCCACCGATCAAATTGAACCGAGTGGACCAATCTCAGTTTCAAACGACTGACCAGCTTGTTGCCCTGACACAAGGGCTTTCACGATCAATCATCGTTTGCTCTGGTTCAGGTAGGAAGAAACTAAGATAAGGAGATCATCTTTAGAACATAAAAAAAATTTAAACTTCCTAAGCTCCATTTCTCTAAGTACACCAAAACGACAGAATTTGGATCTAAAAACTAACTCATCCTTTCGTCTGTGTCAGCTTGTCCATCAAAATATTTTGTTCTCCCAAAGCAATTCAATTACTTGCCCCACAATTACTTTTTGAAGAAGTTGTGGGAAAACGTTCTGCAAATGTACGTTCTAAATTGAAATGCTCACAAAATACCGTTTATTGTGACATAAAATAACTTTCAGGACTCACTAATGAACTCACCTAAAACACTCGCAGTTCCGGTGATGAAGTCTTTAGCAACAGGGTCTTCTACGATGCATTTAGAATTGAAGAACGTTCTTTCTCTTTCATTTGGGAAGGTGAATTGAATACTGACATCATTTTCTATGTAAGAACACAGAGGATTTTTATCTTTTTGGTATTGTTCAATTCCTTGACGTAACTGCTGGACCCCAACATTCGTTTCCACGACACCAGACGAGGAATCATCTTCATCTTCTACCATCTCACATTTGGTCTCTGGACCAACCAAATCCTCTATCAAAGTATCTTTGTTTCCCTTAACTGGCACAGACTTGTTTCCTGCGGTCTCCTTCCTGGTCGTCCCATCAGCGCTGTTACCGTGTCCCAGCCCATCACCGAGGTCCATCTGCTCATTTCCATCTCTGGCCCGTCTGCCCCTGGATACTCTGAGCCTGACGACGAGCAGCAGCAACACAAGCACGAGCAGCAGCCCAAGCGCGACACCCGCACCCACCACCACCAGAGAAGAGAGTTCTTCTGATTGGGTTGCGGCCGGCAGCGGGGGGCGTGGGGCGGGCAGCATGGCAGCTGGGGAAAAAGAACCAAAATTATTCGAGTGTTTGATGAAAGAGATAATTTCCTACTCTGACAACCAAAAAGACTATCATGATCCCCCGATTGTATTTATATTGCCATAAAATAACAATGACAATCAACTAGTTCGACTGAAGTTTTGTTTGTTGAAACTATGTGGATGTGATGTTATAGCACACACAGCCTAGAACAAGTGTTAAAAAATGAAGAGAGGCGTGATTCACCGAAATATAATAGAATCACCACAAGATTCACCTCTTGTTTCGATCTATAGTTGTCATCAACCTCACCAGCAAGCACTCCTAAAAGCTCTTCTGTTCAGTGACACCGCTATTTAAACCTTATCGTTCTTCCACCCGACACCATTCTCCCCACACACGTATCCACAACGCACGCCACACACATTTCTCTCACATCTCAACACCACTCGCTGAATGTCATACATTCTACCTCCCTATTCCCCAGACCTTGGCATCCAATTCAGTCTCTTCCACTGTCCCTCTTCTTTGCACACTCTTTCGTTTCCATTCCACCCCTGCTCCAATCTCCATCTTCATATCACCAGTAGATGATCAGACATTCCTTCCCCCTCCCATAGCTCTCAACACTAGCACATCCAATAGCCTCCCAACCATTCTCCTCTAAATCAACACAAAACCAATCAGAGCTCTATTCAACACTGCACCACGGGCTATTTTTACACGCTCCTTGCACAAATCTATCAGATTACCACCACCAGTTTCCGCACGTCGCACAAACCTATCAAACTCTTACCACCAGCTCCCGCTCCACGCAAAACCTATCAAAACCTAACCAGGAACGCTATACTTCAGTAGCCCATTAACTTCTACTTCTCTAACTCTTGCATTCGTGTCCCCAGCACCAACACGTGCTATTGACATCAAAACATTCCTTTCACACTTACAGACTATTGCAGAATTGGTCCCACTCCTATAGGTTCAAAAGCACTCACAAACACTCAACTGTCATTGACTAATGTAACCAAGGCCCACTTCAATCTAGAGGACCTTCCTTTTACTCCGTGCCGCTCGTAGTCAAACGATCTCTCAATTGTAACACCACACCCTCTCTTGCACAATCTTCCTTCAGCCCCGAATATCTTCTACTTTTACCGCCCCTACCTGTAGATTTCGTCTCACTCTGAGCTTCCCCCCTACAAACATCTAACAACCTCTTCACTCTCTGCATTATTACTACCTCAACCATGAACATTTATCAACGTTAATATTGTTTATCATATGTGTTGCTCGGCATATCATCATTCAATTTGGCCAGTCTTTCCTAAACTTCTCCAACTAAAGTATATGGTTTTTCTCATCATCCTCCACCGCGTTATTGGTGCACATGTCATCTCTTCATCTAGCTAACCAATCCTATCTTGCATGTTCCATGTTCAATCATTAGCTATCATATTTTCATTCGCGCCTTTTTCACAAAGTATTCTCGTTTTCTCCGTTTCTTATCCTCTTCTGCTCTATGTCCTTCCCCCGACGTTCTTTATTCATCTCATCACAATATTCTCCTCAATCGGCATTATTTCCTATTTTCTGTCTTCAAACTTTTTTTTTGTAACCCATAATCAATCAACATGTTGCTTTGTCTCTATATCCAAAGCCCGTTAGGCTTTCATCTCACACGAAAGGTCTACCATCACTTTGAAGGTCGTAAGTGCCGTGGATCCTTGCCTCTCTCACCTGTCCTCTTTTCCGCCATGTCTCTTAGTGTGATGACAGTGAGGGCTGTGACGTCACTGGTGCCTCGACTGTTGGTACTGTAGAGGACCGCTCGGAAACTGCTGGACGGAGGCAGACCTGAAGACCACAGTTGTGGAGTCTGAGGACGAGAGGTATTGGAAAAGTCATAACAGACAGCTGCTAGATGAGGGTGGAAATAAATTTCATTGTATAAATGCATCCGAAGCTCCTATTAAATAGGTCTCAGAGATATAAAAAGAACGGTCAGGGTTACGACTGTTGGAGGCGCCATCATTGAGTAGTTGAGAAGTCAAAACTGCAAGAATGCTTCAAACGGTTTCTCCACATGATGCATATCCGTCCCATTGGTATTCCCAGCAGTCGTTTAATCCAAATATTAGGAACCTTTAGCAATATTTATGGAATGCAACAATAGTTTGAAGTGCTCACTGAAATACCGTCATAATGAATGTATAAAAAAAATAACCTAAACCCGTTTTAGGTCCGTCACTTACGTCACTGGTGACGTTGTCGAGGAGAATCTTGCCAGCCTCTTCGTACAGCTCGAGCACGAAGATCTGCGCCAATCCACCATCAAAGCCGGCTGAACAGCGCACCCCCACCGCCGCCACCGATAAGTTGAACTGGGAGCAATTGTGGGGTGGATCGGGACGTCCTAATGAGAAGGGTGGATCGAGACGTTGGATTGGGGGACAAAAGGGCTGCGGTGCACTCCCACGGCCGCCAAGGACAGGGAGAACTGGGGAGCATTACTGGAGATGATCGCGGTGTCCATGGGAGAAGGTTGGAGGAAATGACGGATAAAAACCGATAGACAGTCACTTAAAGAATCGAATTAGTTTCGTTTCGAAAACCCCGATTGCAATTGGTTTGGGGAAGAATTTTCCACTCATTTCTGTTCTACTCAGATTTCTCTATTTGATCAGGGAATTAATTGCACTTATTTGTGGGAACGTACAATTAGTGCTTTATTCAGAGGAATTGAGCAATTAAATAATCGACATCGGTTTGAAGTTATGTTCTTACTTCATTCTCCATCTTTATGCATCAATATGAAGAATAAAGTAAGAAAATAACCTTGTCCCGATGTCGCGAATATTATTGTTCAATTCCTATGAATTCAATTGTTCAATTCCGAAGAGGAAAATCAGAACATGAACATCATGTTTCATTTTGGACTCATTACAGAAGTTGTGATACATAATTATGACGCTTGATTCTGAATAGGGAATTTGTCGTCATTGCTGTGTGTACGTACATCTACTTGATTGTCTCCGTTTGAAATGATGCTGCAAGCAAAAAACTTATCAAAGCACTTTTAAATTAACATATCAGTAACTTTCAAAGAATAATAATTGCAAATTAGCCGTTTAGCTTAAGTGATTATCTATTTCAAATATTTAAATCACTGCTGATAACAACATAGCATCAATAATGTCTGTATAAACTCTTTTTTTTTAAACAATGTCAGAAAGTTACCTGAGGAAAAATATCATTTCCCTTACTTCGATCCCGTTCTCTGATATTACCGGTAAAAAAGATAGAAACTGAATTGGAAAGGCCGCAGTTGAATAAAATAAGAGAAACAGGGTGATCGTGATCTCCCAAATCAGCACTCATTCCCGATTTATTTTTAAAAGGCGACTAGTTTGTTGAATATATGAACGTGACAGAGGTACAAGCCATCGTTGCTCTGTGACAGAGTTACAAGCCATCGTTGCTCTGTGACAGAGTTACAAGCCATCGTTGCTCTGTGACAGAGTTCTTCTGTAGTTCAATAACTTGGGTGCAAACTCCGTTGATAGATAAATCGCATGAATAAAAACCGTTTGTTGATTGCATACATCAAATAGTATGTTACCGAGCATGTGCGACAATCACCTCTCCATTGCCACTTTGGATGACGGCAGTCATATATAAAAAAATCACATAACAGCACCAACGCTAGCGTCAGAACGTTTAATGTTGCAACCATAAAAATTGTTCCAATATAAGTTCGGATGTAAAATTTCAACGCTTTAAAAATGCAATCAAAATTCATAAAAAAAAAATCATATTCCGGGCCTTAAGAAAATTAA
>SDVV010005658.1:0-19037 GCA_016164225.1 Gammarus roeselii | reverse complement strand
CGTTGGGAAGAAGAGACATGAATGTGGAGGTGGCGAGAGAGCGTGCAATGAACAGGCGTGAGTGGAGAATGGTTGCGAATGGTTGATTTTGACGCTGCTCTGATGTGCTTTCCCGCCCTTGGCATCCCGCTGTCGGGATGGTCGTGGGTGGTGGGGGCCCGACCATTATGACGCGGCGGGGGTAAACCAGTGAAAACTGTGGGCCCTGCTGCTGACGACGGTTCCTCGGTACATTCGGGACCCAGAGTGTAAGTTGAGGGGCTACCGGCCGGACCCTTTAGCACAAAAGGGCTAAGTTGTGTGAATGTGAGCGTGTGAGGGTGTGAGGTGCGCCTTGCCGTCGGCCACCCCCCTTTCTGGGGGATGCGGCCTAGTGTCTGTATCTGTATCTGTATAATGGAGGTGATATTTGGTAGACATTTTATTTGATCCTCTAGCAATTCAGAAGGCGATGATCCTAGTATGTGATGAGCGGTGGTTGGGTGAGCGGGGGCGTGTCCGAATGGGTGATGTGTATGGTGGTTAGGTGAGAAAATTTAAATTGCATATCCCTATAGAGATAATGAAAAGTGATTTGAAGTAGCATTATTATCGCCTACCCTTTCAGGGGGCATGCTGCCCCCCCACGCCGGCACGCCGCTTGGCGAAGACTGGGACGGGGGCACCTACTTCATGATGGAGATGCACTACAACAATCCCGAGCTGAAGAAAGGTGCGTCTTTACACGTAATCTGTTTTAGGAGGTGGTTTAATATTCTCAGGTAGCCACTCCAGAAGAGAATAGTTCAGAGTAAGGAATATGAAAGAAAATATCATTCGTTTTGACACACTCCGCTATCCGGAAAGTATATGTTGGCTTGCAGTCACGCTGCCAACAGTTGTACGGCAAACACGCTCCAAGTATTCAGACTATCCTTGTATTTACGTCTAATTTGTGCATATGATATCTATGTGCAAATACTTTGAAAATATCTCTTCAAACCATTGACCCTTTGACGTGTTGCTGCAAGGTGTCCGCGACAGCTCTGGTCTCCGCCTGATGCACACAACGCGCCTGCGCACCTACGACACTGGCACCATCACTGTGGGGCACGCTGTGGAGCCGCTGCAAATCATAGCGCCCAAGGCGCCGCAGTGGATCACTGTGGGGCACTGTTCTGAAGACTGCACCTCCAGGGTAGGTGGACAGGAACAAATAAACAACTTTAGGTATGGAAAGACGTCAATTCCAGCTTCTGAGTACACCACTGAGCTAAAGCATCAGGGGTACACTACTGAGCTAAAGCATCAGGGGTACACTACTGAGCTAAAGCATCAGGAGTACACTACTGAGCTAAAGCATCAGGGGTACACTACTGAGCTAAAGCATCAGGGGTACACTACTGAACTAAAGCATCAGGGGTACACTACTGAGCTAAAGCATCAGGGGTACACTACTGAACTAAAGCATCAGGGGTACACTACTGAACTAAAGCATCAGGGGTACACTACTGAACTAAAGCATCAGAGGTACAGAGTTGTCTTGAGCCAGGGGAACAGTAACAGTTAACTATTATACTTCTTGCATCCTACAAAACAAAGGGGATGCCTCTTACGGGAACGACGGGGGAAGCCAAAGGGAGGAGCGCATTGCGCCCTTCTTTATCCCACTGTGTCCGAAGGAATGAGTAATTTGACTTCTGAAAATAGATTGTGCTGCGATGCGTAACGGTCTTTATCTAATAGTAGTAGCAGTTGTAGTAGGCCTGGGACAGGCTGAAGAGTCCATTCTAGCAGTATTCCCAAATTGAAATTGCAGTACAGCTAGCCCAGCCTGGATGAGGTGCCCATCGTTCACGGGATGTCAGATGATGAAGGCTCCAACGGAGGTTGTTGCCACCTTGGCGGCACAAGTCCTAATGCTTAGTAAGGGGGTGGATTAGTCTCCCAGTGTTTGTCGAGGCCGTTTTTAAATGTTTTCGTTATTTCTGTTAACCACATCATGTGCTGAAAATTTCAAAATTGTTGGCATCTTGATTGGAAAGAAATTTTCAGCCACCTGATGTTCTGAATGGCTTTAGCTGCAGTTTTTGAGCGGTATTTCTTTTCATTTGGTTATAATCTCGGTCAAAGAGGTCCTCAGGGCTAGTTCTAGTAAATCCGTTTAGGTATTTGAAGGTTTCTATTAACTGACCTCTGAGTCGTCCTCTTTCAAGTGATATCAGTTTAAGTTCGTCGAGCCTTTGCGGTTATGTCTTATTTCCCGGTTCCGGAATAATTTTTGTCGCTCGGTGCTGAATACTTTCTATTATGTCAATATCCCCTCTTAGGTGAGGGGACCAATCTTGTACTGCAAATTCCATTTGAGGCTTGACGATTGAAGTATATAACGGATGCAAAATGTCTCTGGACTTGTAGTGGAAGTTTCTGGATATAGAGCCAACGACTCTATTGCCTTTCTTGTAACTAGCTTCCACTCGTTTTTTCCACTCGAGATCTTTGGTGATTAATATTCCCCGGTCTTGTTGTTGGTCTACTTCAGTCATATATTGGTCTGCCGTTACGGAAGCAGAATTTAGATTTTGTGTTCCAATGCGCATGAAAAGTGCAATTTTCTATATTAAAGTTCATTTGTTCCTCATCAGACCAGTCCATTAGTGTATCAAGACCTCTTTGGATGGTTATGCGATCTTGCTCACAGTCTGCTTTGTGGCAGAATTTAGTGTCGTCAACAAATTTGGTTAACTTGCTAAGGATGTCAGTGTCCAGGTCATTTATATAAAATATAAAGAGAAGGGGCCCAAGAACACTACCCTGGGGTATAACTGATGTTACCGTAGCTCACTGTCTTTTTCCTTGGCCGATACAAACCCGTTACTTGCAGCCCGGGAGCCAATTTCGGAGCCACCTGGCCACGTTTCCAGTTATGCCAAGCGCCTCCCCATTTCTAAGTAGGCGTTTATGGGGGAAATTCTCAAATTCTTTTTGAAAGTCATGATAGATGAGGTCAACAGCTTTGGTTTCATTGTATATTATCGGTGATCTTATTGACAAAGTCCAGGAGATTGAACAGGCAGTTAACTTTGCTTCTGAAGCAATGTTGGGTTTCCTTGATGGGGTGGTTTCTCTCTAGGTTTCATGTTATTCTAGTTTTTATTAATCTTCCCAAGGTTTTGTCGACCACATATGTGAGACGGATTGGTATATACTTTCCTGGCTCTTGCCTATTACCTTTTTTGAATATAGCTGTGATGTTTGCGGTTTTCCAGGCATCTGGAATAATTCCAGTAGTCATGGACTGTTAAAGATCTGTCAGTGTACCACTTGTGATTCCGGAGAGGTTCCGTAGCATTCTCGTAAGCAGGTTGTCTGGTCATGTAGATTGGTAAACATTTTGTTTCTGAGTTGTTCCTCCACTTCACCAACGAGGAAGTTAATATTTTCGAACGGTTGCACTTATCCAGGCAGTTCGACTTCTTGAGTATTATTAATATTCTCAATTGTGAAGACTGATACAAAATATTCGTTTAGTATCATAGACATGTCTGCATCGGATGATTTAAGATCACCTGCACTATTTCGTAGAGGACCAATGCTGTTACGATCAACACGTCTCTCATTTACATGTGCATAGAATCTTTTTGGATTTTGCTTAGCCGATTTAGTTTTTTTTTTCCCTTATTTCTCTTGGCAATTCTTACCACACTCTTTTACCAGCCCGCTCATGAGCTTGTTCTGACTCTGGTAGTGAATTAAGTTTGTAAACATGGTACAATGTTTGTCGGCGAGCAATTGCTCCTTGAACTTCATTGTTCAGCCAAGAGGCATGGTTTATCTGTACTTCTTCCTCCATGATGTATTGCTTACTTGCCTGCACCACCCTATCTCTAAGATACGCAAAGTATTCGTCTGCGGTCCTGCCATCGAACTGGTACTCGAAGTCGATGTTGTGATTTCGTCCTTCAAGCCATCAAAATAGGCTCTCCGGAAATTGTGTTTAATCTAGCTGCTTCTCGCAAGGTTCGTTTTGCTGTGATCTGAGATTCAATATTACGGCGATCACCTAATTTTCCGTTAACTAGCACCAGTTCAACTAGTCGTTCTTCAGTCAATAGTACGGCGATCACCTACTTTTCCGTTAACTAGCACCAGTTCAACTAGTCGTTCTTCAGTCAATAGTACGGCGATCACCTACTTTTCCGTTAACTAGCACCAGTTCAACTAGTCGTTCTTCAGTCGATAGAACAAGGTCCAAGATGTTTGGCCCTCTGGTTTGTTCTTCCGCGTTCTGTTGTGGGTTGATATTATTGACGAGTTGCATCAACCTGCCGCCCCGTAGAGCAACTTAGTGCTGTCCAATAAATCTTAGGTAGGTTGAAGTTCCCCATCAAGATGCTCTCATGAGATGAGGGAACGATACTGTCCAGTTCATCAAATCGGAGGTCTTCTTCACCCACTGTTATCCTTGGATTTCGGTATACTAGTACAAATTTCAGAATTATCCCATCAGAGGGCATAATGTCGACCCTCCTCCTCTCTTGCTTGAAGAAGGCTTGTCTACACTGAAGGTCACGAATCCTTGAAGGCTTATTTCTACCTGGAGATTCCGGTCATTCCTGTCCAGTCACGATTCGTTGATTCAAACTCTGTCATATTTGTTTGCTATCACTAAAGCTTGAAGAAGATCCATCTTGGGCAATGTGAAATCTGTGTCTTGGACCTGAGTAAGCAAATATATGAGAGAGTATTTTGGCCAGCGAGTGGCATCTTACCCGGCGCTAGCATTCAGCCCTAGCGGCTGAGTGCAGAGTACACGTCTTTCGTCAGATTTGTTCAATGTTATCATGGGGTTGGTGCAATTACCCGTGTATGTGTCATCTATTCGCCCAAGAGTTTCCGTACAATTCCATAGGCTCACTGACTGTGTATTCGATGTTCGAGCACTAACACGAATAAAATTCAAGTTGTTACGCTCCGATCATAAGCCAGCATGTGTTATTATGTCTTTTCCCTGCTTAGAGGGAACTGCCCTGGGAAACCGGTAATTGTTGGTTCAAGGCTACCCAACCCCGCTCAGGCGGTCTGGCCTGTCTCTCCAGCACCAGTTCTTGACTTTGAATTAGGAAAGCTCGGCCTGACCAGATCTTATCCTTGAGACAGACAGAAATATTTGCAATCTTATTTGCGGCAAGTAAAAGAGCTATGCATTTCCTCGTCAGGAAGCCACAATAGCTGTTTTCTCAGATCTTTATACAGCAATTCGGTGGGTGTCTCGTTTGATTTTGCGATTCGGAAAGTATTACTCCTCCACGTCATGGGGCCGGAGATGCCCCGCTACCAGCCCCACTGTGGGCGATGTGCAGAGAGACGGTTATAATTTTTCTGCCACTTAAGACAATGCTACGCATTTTTCTCACTATGAACCTGAAGAACTTTGCTTTGACGGACATTCTTCTGGCAATATGATGGGAAAAGAGGGTCACCGTCATTGGTGCAACTACGAATAATTGTCAGCACACCCTCGGCAATGTGCCAGAAAAGTTTTGCTTTACCACATCCTTCCTGACGATACACCTGTTGGGAGGGTCGCAATCAAATAAGGTGACCAAGAAAAGTACTACGCACTTCCTCCTCCCAACCCTCAAACCACGTCTCAAATCTCACCCAAAGTTTCGAGCAAAATCTCGTCCCACTACTTGCCCAAAGTCTTGACATAAAAATTTTACCTCAAGTCTCACCCTAAATAACTCCCCAAGTCTCTCTATTGCATGTGTAATCTCCAATTTCTCTGGCTCTGCGTCCATTTTTAACTATTCACTTCTAACGATACCCCTTTCCCCTCCTCCTCCAGGTTCTCCCAGCTGGGGGCATCAAGGTGTTTGGGGGTACCCTCCACTCTCACCTGATGGGTCGGGCTATCACCCTGCAGCACATCCGAAACGGAAAGGAGCTCCCGCCTCTCGTCGCCGGTGAGGCTGCAGCACTAAACGTCTCTATAACTCTAAGTTGCCGGCCTCCTTTGTGGCTGCATTGCAATCCAGGGAGCCAGATGGAGCTCAGAGGCTGACGATGTCATGTGTCTACCAAGTACCAAATATACCGTTCAGCGCAATAAGTACGCTAACACGGGAGCGCTAGCCGCCTTGGTCACGCAAGTCTGATCTAGACTGGAGCACTAGGATTGAGGTGTCGCACCCATCATGTCATACAACACTTCCTGCAGTTTCCTCCATTATTTTATTCCCCACTAATGTCTCATGCAGGGGTTCTTGTTGCTCATCTCTTCATCTTTTTTTGTGCTCAGAAGGAATATGAGTCTTTAGCTGTTAAGTCCTATCTCTAAACTAGTCTCGAAAATGCTTTGAGGGAGTCTTATCTCTAGACTAGTCTCGAAAATGTTTTGAGGGAGTCTTATCTCTAAACTAGTCTCGAAAATGCTTTGAGGGAGTCCTATCTCTAAACTAGTATCGAAAATGCTTTGAGGGAGTCTTATCTCTAAACTAGTCTCGAAAATGCTTTGAGGGAGTCCTATTTCTAAACTAGTCTCGAAAATGCTTTGAGGGAGTCTTATCTCTAAACTAGTCTCGAAAATACTTTGAGTGAGTCCTATCTCTAAACTAGTCTCGAAAATGCTTTGAGGGAGTCCTATCTCTAAACTAGTCTCGAACATGCTTTGAGGGAAAGTCTGAGTCACCGTTTGTATAAAGACAATCAAATACACCAATACACACAGGCCAATCAAATACACCAATACACACAGGCCAATCAAATACACCAATACACACAGGCCAATCAAATACACCAATACACACAGGCCAATCAAATACACCAATACACACAGGCCAATCAAATACACCAATACACACAGGCTCTTTCCAAACTCTTTCATTTGAGTTCGTCTGTATGTTTGAGTTCTTTCATCAGGAGCAGCACCAGCAATCTCAATAAAATGAAGCTTATCGTAACCATGACTTGCTTGACGATGCATCTAACTTAGCAGTTCTTTGGAATATAATGCTACCATAATGTGGTAACATGAAACCAAATTTTAAGTACTTACACTTCTGCCATGGGAGGGGGTGTAGCTTATTGTCTTTGGTTTGTCGGCCTCCGGTGTAAAGGTAACCCAGCTTGATTAAATTTAGCTTAAGATCAACTATTTCTCCAGATATTACAATTCTATGTAGAATAATCTCTAATAATTTTGATTTGATTACCAAAACCACTTCGAAAGGTTTCCTCCTTGTTCTGTCTGATCATTAACTGTCATTGACTCTTAATTATTTTGTGGTAGGAAAAGACTTCGAGTATGGGTAATTGTAAGAAAATAATTTTCCAACCAGATTTTTTCAATCACAATTTACATTCACTCGCTTTGCTTGTTACCCACCGCAAAAATCTTTATTCATATTTATAGTTGGATAGATAATGAATTTTTTCCAAAATAACGTTAAAAATATCCAAATTTAAATAAACTTCATATACCTTTAGATGTAATTGACTTGCATGAAGCTGTCTTTTTATCTGAGTTTACTCAGTTTGCAAATTATTGCTTTTTATTAACTCTTCTTTTTTTCAGACTACCATTACGACTTCAACTACCAGCAGGAGCGCATGCTGCCCCAGGAGAGAACCATCTTGCCCGGAGACCATCTGATGGCCAGCTGCTACTACGACAGCTCCGCCAGGAGTACGCCGTCCTTTGTAAGTACCCGTTTGTGAGCTGATGCCCTGCTGCTACTATGAATCTCCGCTCGGAGTACATCGTCCTATGTACGTACCCGTTTGTGAGCTGATGCCCTGCTGCTACTACGAAGCTCCGCCAGGAGTACGCCGTCCTTTGTAAGTACCAGTTTGTGAGCTGAAGCCCTGCTGCTACTACGAAGCTCCGCTCGGAGTACATCGTCCTATGTAAGTACCAGTTTGTGAGCTGAAGCCCTGCTGCTACTACGAAGCTCCGCTCGGAGTACATCGTCCTATGTAAGTACCAGTTTGTGAGCTGAAGCCCTGCTGCTACTACGAAGCTCCGCTCGGAGTACATCGTCCTATGTAAGTACCAGTTTGTGAGCTGAAGCCCTGCTGCTACTACGAAGCTCCGCTCGGAGTACATCGTCCTATGTAAGTACCAGTTTGTGAGCTGAAGCCCTGCTGCTACTACGAAGCTCCGCTCGGAGTACATCGTCCTATGTAAGTACCAGTTTGTGAGCTGAAGCCCTGCTGCTACTACGAAGCTCCGCTCGGAGTACATCGTCCTATGTAAGTACCAGTTTGTGAGCTGAAGCCCTGCTGCTACTACGAAGCTCCGCTCGGAGTACATCGTCCTATGTAAGTACCAGTTTGTGAGCTGAAGCCCTGCTGCTACTACGAAGCTCCGCTCGGAGTACATCGTCCTATGTAAGTACCAGTTTGTGAGCTGAAGCCCTGCTGCTACTACGAAGCTCCGCTCGGAGTACATAGTTTATGTAAGTACCAGTTTGTTAACTAATGGCCAGCTGCTCCTCCGACAGCTCCGCCCGAAGTACGCCGTCCTTTGTAAGTCCCAGTTAGTGAGCCGATGAGCTGATGATCCGCTGCAACTCCACGCAAAGCAAAGTACGGCTGTTTCAAATTACCATCAAGTTTAATCTTCATTAGCATATAATTATATTAGTTAGGACTAATTGTAGATAGTCAGTTTGTTCATAGCATTATCGCGGTAGATCTTCAACGTCGACATTTTTTTCGAAGAACAAGAACAGCACCATATTGGAAAAAACAGAAAATACAACCTAAAATCTATGGATGTTCATCGATGCGTTTAACAACATATTCTTCGATATTTAATGAGCTGAAGAGGGGTGTGCATGAGGGGCAGTTGCCCCAACTGTGCTGCACAGAGCCGAGACTTGGAGAGCGAGAGCACACGCGAGGACGAGGTTGAATGTTATCGAGATTAAAGTTTTGGAAGTGCAAGGAAGGAGTGACGAAAACCAGCTTAGCCGTCGAACCCTGCTGCGAACACTGATCTCGGACCTCACTCCTGACCCGTAGTGTGTGTTGCGGGGCCCTGCTGTGGACACTGATCTCTGACGTCACTCCTGACCCGTAGTGTGTGTTGCGGGGCCCTGCTGCGGACACTGATCTCGGACCTCACTCCCGACCCGTAGTGTGTGTTGCGGGGCCCTGCTGCGAACACTGATCTCTGACATCACTCCTGACCCGTAATGTGTGTTGTGGGGCCCTGCTGTGGACACTGATCTCTGACGTCACTCCTGACCCGTAGTGTGTGTTGCGGGGCCCTGCTGCGGACACTGATCTCTGACATCACTCCTGACCCGTAGTGTGTGTTGCGGGGCCCTGCTGCGGACACTAATCTCGGACTTCACTCCCGACCCGTAGCGTGTGTTGCGGGGCCCTGCGGCGGACACTGATCTCTTACATCACTCCTGACCCGTAGTGTGTGTTGCGGGGCCCTGCTGTTGACACTGATCTCTGACGTCACTCCTGACCCGTAGTGTGTGTTGCGGGGTCTCTTGACCGGGCCCTTTAGCGCCAAAGGGTCGGTTTGTTTGCGAGTTAAGTGTTATGAAAGAGAGAAGTGCTAAGTGCGCCAGCTGTTGACCACCTGGAGGATACTGCCTACTGTCTGTATCTGATATCCATCTATCTTCTGGGCTCCATCGCCTCCTAGCCGACACATTTTTGTGTTGAATTTACATAATTTTTACACTATATATTATCCTTTGCGCCATAACCCTAATAATATTTTTTCTGTTAACGTTCTGCTTGATTTTATTGTTGAATTGATCAAGTTCGTGGTAGTCTGGAGATGACACCGATACTTCAAAGGTGTGCGGTTGATGCCTCTTGCAGGAATTTGGAGTTCTGATTCCGTCCCTCCATTGAACCTCCAAGCGTTTCGATACAGTGGCCTCTACAATATATTGTTCGGGAAGCATCGTATAGTATTAGTGTCGCTGCTGATGCGATGCCGCTCAACGTAACAGTACAGCGAGGTGGATTAATTAAGGGGTTCGAATCCCATGCTGCGCGATACGACACTCTATGCTCTTTACGTGTTTTGTCTAAACTGTACTTGAACTGTGTTATAACCCCCCATAAGTTGGTAATTTTAATAAACAAATTTGAATGACTAACCTGAAGATCTGCTTTGTCCTGTTTACTGCAGTCGCGCAATGAAGGGTAGACTTAGTACAATACGTTTAGACTTTTCTCTACCCTTAATCCTATTGACAGAAGCCTAAATTTTACCTGAAATAGAGATTCTGTAAGAAATGATGATAAAGTTGAATTACAGTTCAATATATTCCCATGGATCTGGTGGTGTAATTCGTTGAAATTAAATAATTATGATACTTTTATTTATTATACTCACTCTTTTTCTTTTTGGATTTGGTGTTCAAATTTTATGAGAAGCCAAAACACACTATGCGCGCTTTCGGCATACACGGATCTTTTGACCCTGTGTGCACCGCGGTGCACACTGGTCTTTTGACCAGTGTGCACCGCGAGTCGCTGTGTCAATCGCTGGACGCCCTCGCTGTACTCGGCAGGCCTCTTGGATGCTGGCTCTCTGCTGCAGCAGTAACCCCAGCCACTCTCATAGGTTCTTGTACTACGCATCTAGCCAAGTCCCTTGTATGTATCCTTGGTTCACCCTAGTACATTTTGATATCCTCTTTCTCGAAGAGATTTTCCTTATAAAAGCATATACCATTTTTCTCAGGGAGGATTCGCCACCCAGGACGAGATGTGCCTGGTGTTCCTGATGTACTATCCTCGGATACCCTTCTCGGAGTGCCTCTCTGGCCCGGATATCTCGTTGCTGCTGGGCGCCATGGGAGTGGAGGAATTGTACCAGGGACCTAACAAGTCAGTGAATTATATCAAGGAACATCATTTATACTAAGCATTATACTTGTACGTTAACAAAATAAAAAAGGATATATCATAAGATTATCAGAAAACTCAGCTCAATTTCTCGCTAAACATTTGTATCCAGGACGTGAAAGTCAGGCCCACAGGTTGTTGCATACAACGGGGCACTCGTTTTTGTTGTCTCTCTAGCGGGTGTCGTGGGCCTACGTCAAAGTAGCCATTCCTTGAAGCAACACGTAGGTCAAGAAGTTGCATCCATTGCAAGGCATTGTCTTGATGGTGGGCTTTTGCAGATCAGCTGCGGTGAGGGATGATTGTCGTCCAAACATGACGCTTCCTCAATCAGTTAAACCAGAAGAAAATTAACTTGGTCAATCGCTTGATGATATCACCATATTAATATTTTCTTCTCAATCACTGATTCCAAGATAGTGATCGTATAATTTCGGGAGATTGTACAGACAGTGATGAATTGTCCAACAAGTTAATTCGAGCAAAGTTCGATGTCTGGCTGGAGCGGCCCATTCCATGGTTCGTGACGTCACAAGGAGTGGTAGATGTTATGACGTCACAACGTGTTTATAAAGTTCTCTACATTTTAAACGCTCTGTAAAGTAGAAATCAACTTCTTCTAAGCTATGAGTTAATAAAATAGATTGGATTGAGGAGCCCAAGTTTATGGGAACTTAATGTCAGTTACTTGTCTGAAGTTTGTTCATTAACCATCAGGCTGTTTACCTGAACATTTTGAACAGAAAATATAAAACGAAATTTGCCTGATCAGCGTCACCATTGTCAGCTCCCTCATCACCTTTCCCCTCCCTCTCTCCCTCTATTACTCAGCTCACCCTCTCCCTCTCTCCATTACTCGGCCCTGAGAGAGCATCGTAACTGGGCTTCTCCTCAGACCACCCTTCTATTCCTTTCCAATACTCGGCCCTAAGGAGGCGCCATACTGGGCTTTTCCCCACACCACCCTTCTCTCCCTCCCTCCTTTACTCGGCCCTGAGAGAGCGTCGTAACTAAACCACGCTACACCACTTTTTCTCCTTCTCCATTAGCCGGCCTTGAGAAGGCGGCATAACTGGGCCTCTTCTCACACCACCCTCCTTGCACTCACCTTTACTCAGCCCTGAGAAGACGTCATAACTGGGCATCTCCCCACACCACCCTCCTCTCCCTCTCCATTACTCGGTCCTGAGAAGGCGCCATACTGGGCTTCTTCCCATACCACCCTCCTCTCCTCTCCATTACGTGGCCCTGAAAAGACGTCATAACTGGGCATCTCCCCATACCACCCTCCTCTCCTCTCCATTACGTGACCCTAAAGAGACGTATCACATCCAAAGTCTTCAAAGAGTCTGACGAATTTCTGAGCTAACTAACGTGTACAAAAAAGTGTTTACAGCATCTGGCGGGAAATTGATGAGCGGCTAATATACCATCAGTTATATCAATATATCTGACTATTGCTTGGTGTTAATGCATCAGTCTTGATACTTATTTACAACGCGAAAATAACTTCCCGTCAATACCTGGTTTCACTGCTTGCATTGTGCGGGACGGTCTGGGTGGGGCGCGCCCTGCAGGCAAACCACCAGATGTTCATTTACAGTTTAAACGCAAAAGATATCCACCTGTGAGGTTCTACTCGTGACTGTACATGAAACATGTCCTAGGAAAATTATTTACCTCCTGTTCAATTCCTGCGAATAAAAAATTGTATATCTTTGTTAATGATTTGCTAGGCATAGTTGCTGTAAACGTATAAAGCATAACTTACGTCTACGTGTTTAATCAGCACTGCTAACTTTGTGTTTCCGTTTTCTAACTCAATTTATTCTTTCTTTCAGAGGATTCGGACTTGCAAACTTTTCGTAAGTCGAAGGGTAAGATGGTTTTGTTCATCATAAACATGCCTGTTAATAGATTTTAAATTTTTAGCAACGTCATGATGACTTTGTGTTGCCATCAAGATGCTTGTGTTGAGCATCTTGTGTGCGGATGTAGAAGGAAGTGTGTCTCGGTGTGAAAAGAGCAGGTGGTGGCCCAAGAGACGATATGAAGAGTAAAAAAACAAAACAGTGTAAAGCATCAGGTGAGGAGAGAAACGATAGAAGCAAAAGCAAGGTAAGGTTGGCAGGTGTGCCCGAACTTTGAGGGGGAAGGTGAGTCAGGAAATATTATCGAAAGTTGTACGGCACAAGTGGGCTGAGAAACTTAAGTTGTTGAATGTTGAGGATGGTTGAGAGGCTGCTGTTGAAAGCAAGAATAGCACGAAGACCTTGAAAAGACTGATTAAAGCAGGAATAGCATGAAGACTTTGAAAAGACTGATTAAAGCTAGAATAGCATGAAGACCTTGAAAAGACTGATTAAAGCATGAATAGCTTGAAGACCTTGATAAGACTGATTAAAGCATGAATAGCTTGAAGACCTTGAAAAGACTGATTAAAGCATGAATAGCTTGAAGACCTTGATAAGAATGATTAAAGCATGAATAGCTTGAAGACCTTGAAAAGACTGATTAAAGCATGAATAGCATGAAGACCTTGAAAAGAATGATTAAAGCTAGAATAGCATGAAGACCTTGAAAAGACTGATTAAAGCATGAATAGCTTGAAGACCTTGAAAAGACTGATTAAAGCATGAATAGCATGAAGACCTTGAAAAGACTGATTAAAGCATGAATAGCATGAAGACCTTGAAAAGACTGATTAAAGCATGAATAGCATGAAGACCTTGAAAAGAATGATTAAAGCAAGAATGTCATGTTTCCTAAATAAAAATATTGTAATCAATGATACCAACATGGATTCAGAAGCAAATTCAGCTGCCTCGCACATTACCTTAATTTCTTCTATAAAGTCACCAAAATATATGTTGAAAACAGAGCTGTTGAATCAAAAGGGCGTTTGATAAGGTGCCTCCTTATCGCTCAAAGAAAAAAGTGAACGCCCTTGAAATACAAAGAAATATTCCCAGGTGCCTCCTGAACAAACTTGCGGACTGCACTGATGGACCTGTTAAGGTCAAGGAAGAGTCTGTGGTCTACACACAGTATCATCGGGAGTGCCACAGGAAAGGATTCATATGCCCTCTCTTTTCATACCCACATAAATGACCTCGACATAGGCCTCATCAGCAAGATATCCAAATCCACCGACGATACCAAATTGACACAAAACGAACTACTTGCTGGATCGCATATCCATTGAAAGTGACCTAATTTGATAGACTGGACCGGCAAGCAGCAAATGAACTTCGATGTTGAGAAATGCACAGTTACGCACTTGGGAACCAAGAACAGAAACTTCGACTACTTGATGGTAGAACAGCACTTACTGAAGAAGACCAAGAACGAGGTCTTGGGATATAATTAACGAATAATCTCAAATGGTGAAGCCATGTGGATGTAAGCTACAAGAAACCCAAGAAAATTCTAGGATACACATCCAGATATTTTACTACAATCATAATGACATTATGCTTTTAATGACTACTTCAATCGTAAAACCCCACGTATAATTTGCGTTCCACTCCTGGTCCCCTCGCCTAGGAGAGGATCCTTGTCCCCTCACCTAAGAGGGGATCCTGGTCCCCTCGCCTAAGAGGGGATCCTGGTCTCCTCACCTAAAGGATGATCCTGGTCCCCTCACCTAAGAGGGGATCCTGGTCCCCTCGCCTAAGAGGGGATCCTGGTCTCCTCACCTAAAGGATGATCCTGGTCCCTTCACCTAGGAGAGGATCCTGGTCCCCTCGCCTATGAGAGGATATCTATCAACAAGATTGAACGGATCCAAAACCGAGCAACAAAAACAACTCCAGGAGTGAAAACCTACGACGTACCCGCAGCGACTTGAAGAACTGATGATATCAGTGGACTGAAGACGACTTAGAGGTCAACTCATAGACCTGTAAGTCGTGGGAAGGAAACATTTTAGTTTTAATCACATTACATGACGATTTTGATGACTAGCATCCAGAGCTTCAGGCGCAACATTAATTAAGTTTTAATCTGTGAATATTCGAGATAACAAGCAATTGAATTACATATGGCATATTAATTAGGTAAAAATATTTATTAACTCTTCACGGTCTCGATAACCATTTAGAAATGTTGCAAATCCAATTTTCTTTAATGCATTTTTTTTACTTTCTGCTCAAAGATTTGTTCAGACCGTACGCAACCCAACTCACAACAAGAATTTTTAGGTCGACGAATTTTTGTTGGTGACTGTACATATAGGCATGCATTTATTGTTACCAAAATATTGGAAAAAAAGTCGTTTATCCATGATTGGGAAAAAATGAGGAGTACTGCCAAAAAAAGTAGGAAGGGCAAATTCAGCAAGGATAGAAATTTGAAAACCTAATAAGAGGTGTTGAAACCTTTGTCGTACATCGTTTCAGAGCAGCGACGCCCTAAGGACATCACCAGGTTCTCGTTAAATCTGGTGTTATAAAATTTCTTCTTGTAGACATTTTCGTCCATACGTTTGTCAAAACAAATCTTCCAGAGGTTCTCGATTGTGTGAAGGTTCTCTTGGTAGGCTTTTTCATTATTTCGACATCCACTTGTTCCAAAGAGTCATTCTGCAGCTTTACTTTTTGACAAGGCGCGTCGACCTGCATACTAACTGCAGATTGCTGAGGAGACGCTCGGCGAGATGTTAGGATCCTCACTTGTATTTAATGATTAGGATCCTCACTTGTATTTACTGATTATGATCCTCACTTGTATTTACTAATTAGGATCTTCACTTGGATCTACTGATTAGGATCCTCACTTGTATTTACTGATTATGATCCTCACTTGTATTTACTGATTATGATCCTCACTTGTATTTACTGATTACGATCCTCACTTGTATTCAGTGATAAGGATCATCACTTCAATTTACTGATTAGGATCCTCACTTCTATTTACTAATCTAGGATCCTCACTTGTATTTACTGATTAGGATCCTCACACGTATTTACTGATTAGGATCCTCACTTGTATTTACTGATTAGGATCCTCACACGTATTTACTGATTAGGATCCTCACACGTATTTACTGATTAGGATCCTCACTTCTATTTACTAATCTAGGATCCTCACTTGTATTTACTGATTAGGATCCTCACACGTATTTACTGATTAGGATCCTCACTTGTATTTACTGATTAGGATCCTCACACGTATTTACTGATTAGGATCCTCACACGTATTTACTGATTAGGATCCTCACTTCTATTTACTAATCTAGGATCCTCACTTGTATTTACTGATTAGGATCCTCACACGTATTTACTGATTAGGATCCTCACTTGTATTTACTTATCAAGGATCCTCACTTGTATTTACTGACCAGGATCCTCACTTGTATTTCTGATAAGGATCCTCACTTGTATCTACTGACTAGGATCCTCACTTGTATTTACTGATCCAACAATTCGCTCTTGAGTTCCAACTCCTTCAAACGAAAACCTTCCTCACCAGAACGCTGTACCCCCTCAATGCTTGGCAGATTTGTTAGCACATTCAATACCTGCATTGCGTCTCACTATTTTTTAGGCAATGTCAAATCTACAAAAGGATCCTGTTCAGTTTCTCTTATTTTATAGCCTCATTTGGCACTCTTTGTCGGGAGACTTTCAGTAAGTCAACGCAATCACAATTGTTGAACGGAAATATCGGCCAAACCAGGAACTCATTGTTGGAATTAACCCGTCCTGCTGCTCCGCACCGGGTCTGACAATGTAGAGTTCCGGGTTACCCCCATATTCTGAATATGTTATTGTTTGAAGTAATGAGTCAACCTTTTCATAGTTCGCTCCTCATATAATCTCTGGCAAAATTATTACACGAGCGTACGACAACAAATTTTATTTCCAACGCTCTAATGGAACGTCATGTAGATTTGTTTGTGGACATCCCAGGACTGAATCAACTTCTAAATTGGGTAGTATTGTTTGACTCGAAGCAATTCGTCATCCACCATTAGCTCGGTACCTCGGTACCTCACTCAAACCTTGCTGTAAGACTGTTGACTTTAAAACCCTTCTGTACGTGCAGAACTAATCCCACTGTTTTGTGAAGCATTACAGCCTCTGCAAAACAGACCCCACTGAACATGTTCTTTAACCTATACAACGCCCTCAACATAACTTCCTGCCTATGCTCAAAGGCCGGACCAAATCGACCCTGCAGTGGAGCAATGGCAGCGTAACAACATGGCCAGTCAAGCAACGGCCGGGGCCAACGGACAGGAAATGAGCATGTCGTGGTACCTCCACCAGATAATCATCAAGAGCCCACCTGGTATGTACCTGTAAATTAGGTTGCTAGTATATGATGGTACACTACTTTCCTAGGCCAACAGCCCACCTGATGGTCACCTCACTACCTAGCTACTCCTTGGGTGGGCGCACTACTCCCCTAAACCACAATAACTGGTGGTCTCTTCCTACCCATAGTGTTGCTAAAAGGGATATGCCGATAGTATCAGTATCGGTATCGGTAGTATCGGCCTTCTTCACTAGTGATGGGTATCTTTCTCTGCATGCAAAAGAGGACTCAAAAAATGACCGATACCAACATACACTCTCAGTTTTTAATGAGTAATCGAGATAGATGAATCAATAACACGCAGTTGAGTTTCACCTGCTCGTTGCAGTGCACGGGTTTACTCAGCATTCCATTGCCTCGCAGCGTCAACCGAGACGAGAACAAATAAATGGAGGAATAAACGTACGTCTTGTCTCCTGCATTTCTACTCAAATCTTGTTGAAAGAGTCCGGATTCTGGTATCGATGACGCCACAACTAAACAATAATGAAATAAACCAGACACGCGTGAAAATGCAGACTTGGTTTGTTGCATTTACCTCTCTTTCTTCGTTATGCCACAGTTCACTGTACTAACAATCAAGTTAATGCAAGGAACGTACGCAACACTGGTTGTTCAACACAATACTGGTTGTTCAACACAACACTGGTTGTTCAACACAACACTGGTTGTTCAACATAACACTGGTGGTTCAACACAACACTGGCTGCTCAACACAACACTGGTGGTTCAACACAACACTGGTTGTTCAACATAACACTGGTGGTTCAACACAACACTGGTTGCTCAACACAACACTGGTTGTTCAACATAACACTGGTTGTTCAACAACTTCAACTTTTCTGACGATTTACAAAATCACGAACTACACTTCGAGGAACGATGCTCGAAATAACCAAACCCTTGAATGCATACTAGGGACAACCCTTGTGTGCATACTAGGAAGAACCCTTGGTGCATACTAGGAAAACCCTTGGCTACATACTAGGGAAAACCTTTAGGTGCATACAAGGGCATGCCTTCAAACCGAGACGATCAATCGAATCAGAGTGGTAGACTCTTCCAGTTGAGGCGTGTTGCAGTCCTGTCTTGCCGCTCAGTACAGAGACAGTAACCAAGGAGTAGACCTTTTCAAACTATCATTGCAATATGTTATCCAAGGCTAGAGCCAAACTGTGTTGAGCTATTTAGGTTTTCATAAGGTTAAAGTTTCACCAAGAGATTGACCGCCACCTCTCCGATTGCTAATATAACCTCTAACAAGTGTCCATCCTAGCAGCTAACCATCGCTACTAAGAGATTGACCGCCACCTCTCCGAGGGCTAATATAACCTCTAACAAGTGTACATCCTAGCAGCTAACCATCGCTACTAAGAGATTGACCGCCACCTCTCCGATGGCTAATATAGCCTCTAACAAGTGTCCATCCTAGCAGCTAACCATCGCTACTAAGAGATTGACCGCCACCTCTCCGAGGGCTAATATAACCTCTAACAAGTGTCCATCCTAGCAGCTAACCATCGTTACTAAGAGATTGACCGCCACCTCTTCAGATTGTGATCATAATCACCTTGAATCGTTCGCCTCTTTTCTGTAGTGTCATCGTTAACCGCTGATTTTTTAATCTCTCATTCTGTATAGAAGTTTTCGTTGCCCTGTACGTACCAAGTGTACTTCCTCCACCTCCTCTCTCTTACTTTGCGGTTACCCGCTCCCTGGGGTACTAAAAGTGGAGCACTCCAATATCGACAAATTATTTTTTGTACATATCATCAAACGCTGAGGAAAATTGAAAAAAAATAAAGAAAATTAGTTGTGTTAAGGTACTACAATATATATCTGTATAT
>SDVV010005657.1:0-19038 GCA_016164225.1 Gammarus roeselii | reverse complement strand
CTCATGCACATGTTTTTTAAAAGATTTTCAATAACATATATTGTGAATCATGTTTTGGAACACGATGTAGCTACAAACCGGCCGCCGACAGATGAGCTGTCACGAATTCACTTTATCTCTCGTTTCGCTAGTTCAAATAGCGCATATAAAAACTAAGTTTGATGTATTATACCTAAGTATTGAAAACCCATTGCTAGACGATGGAATTAAAATGATTTAAAAATAATAATAATAATAATAACTTACCAGCGTCACTGAACGACGATGGAAAGAATTATACATTCACGTCTTGTTGACTATCATGCATTGCTTACAGGCCTCAACAACAACCAATGTGGCAGCGGCAAGCGCAACTCCATCATTGACCACCTCATACGACTAGAATCAGACATTAACGTCTGTCATATATAGACAGGTTTTCGTCCGATGGAAACATGCGGTTTCCATATTTTTCGACGTTGAAAAGCATATAAATCTACACTGCATAGCCTGATATGCCGAATAACACGTTTTATCTAGAAATTTTCTGCAAAATCGTACCTTCAGGGTCAAGGTCAGCAACACTGTGACGTCAGCGTATCCGAAAGAAATGGGCCTCAATTCAGGTGAGTGTCCTCAATGTCACTCTTTTCATTCTTAAAATCGTCCAGTTAGCCGACATTCTTCCCCGTTGTGGAAGACTGCTTCCAGTACCATGCGTGGACGACTCATAAATAAGCCACAGACGCCCTATCTTTTTTACAATTCAACATAAACTCCATAAATGCCTAAACCAAGTCAAGAACTGGGCTTCCTCAAATGGTTTCCGATTCTCGCACTCTAAAACTAACTGTACTCACTGAATATATTCTTTCGTACGCAGCTTATACCTGAAACCAGCCCTGATGCTGCAGAAGGTCGTATTTAACGCTCACGCAATAAATACGAAGCTGATGTTTACGGTTTAGCACCCAAACCACTCTCGAACACCTCACAATCATCTCAAACAAAGCGATGCGCATCACAACCGGCGCGTTCCGCTCCACTTCCACTGAATACCGCTCTGAATCCACTGAATCCCGCTTCCACTGAATCCCGCTTCTACTGAATCCCGCTCCGACGAGACAAACTCTCGCTACAATTCTGTTCCAAGACTAGACGCCTAATCAACAACTCGGCCCTCCACCACATCATCAGCATTTCCGATGAGCGCCTATTTGCAGCTAAGATGAATATACGCCCACCATTCTCCCCACGCGTGGTCAACTTACTGACCTCGCTGGACATCACTCGCAACGCTACTAAGCCTTCATTCTCCTACCGAATTCTTTCAATCAGCACACTAACTTGGAAGATCAACCCACCGCTAGTCTACCTACATTTGCAAATATACCCTAACCAATACGTACCGCCGAGAATTTCGAGACTACTCGAGGAACAATATCCCGACCACCGTCATATATACACTGACGGTACCATAACCGCAGACGGAGTGGGAGCTGCCCCTGTGCGCGACGAAAAACCTTACGTTCGGCTACCCTCATGCAGAGCTGTACTCACTGAATTAGCTATCTCAATTATAAAAATATACCACCTTCCCAGATACGTCGTATTTTCACTCACTCAAAACTCAGCCCTATGAACAACCGTTCCGTTTTACCTAAATGGCAGCAAGATCGCTGTACAATTTCCGAGACAGGACAATCGGCGAATTCTGCTAGATCCCTGGTGATGTGGGAATATGGGTAAATGAGCTCGCAGACTCCCTTGCTAAACTGACGTCTACCCATCATGAACAATTTATCACCAAACACTAACGGGACTGGTGCATTTTCGTCAACTCCCTTGTAAGATCCCGATGGAGTGACATGTGAAAACAGAGCAGAGAAGAAATGGTTCTAGTTAAACCCTCGATTGAAGAATGTGAAAAAAAGTTCTGCAACAGAAGAGACCAGGTGTTTCACCGCTTGTGCAAGGGACACACGTGAGTAACTCACAACCACCTAATGGACGCAGACATGGGACCGGACGCGAAACCATGCCCATGTTGCCACCAGGATGAAACGGCGTGAAACTCTTACTGATGGATTTCACCGCACTCACTAGCCTAACAGAACGGAAAATGCTAATCGTTTTCGAAGTAACACACCGGTCTATATGAAGCAGTGTAAAACCCAAATTTCGCTTCAGATGGGATGGTCTCTCCACCCCACAAAGCTCAGATACGAAAATCAGTTTTTGTAGCTGCATTTAAACCCTTTCCCGTTCATGTACGCACCAGCATGCGTGAGTACCACAATTAAAATGACCATAATTCGATTATGATAAAATCACTGCCATCGCACACGAAGGAGTTCAACCATACCAGAATCAATGATCGTCATGCCCTACGAGGAAGCTTGCGATGACTCGCGTTCTACTCCTGGCCGTAGAAAATGTCCACAAACTAAAAAATCAGACTTTTTATGCCAGTTTAATCAAGAAAAATAATATAATGTCAGTACGAAAATAAATTGAATCAATTATCGAGTTATAACAGGTGTTGGATCTTTTACATAAAAAATTAATGTTCAAAAATTTATAGAATGTGTATCCTCAATTTCGACAAAGGTCGCTCTGATCAACACATAACTAAGGGCGGAACATAACATCTAATTATTTAAAAAGTTGAAACAAGTGGGTCTGTTTGGCGAAATGAACGGAACTCTGACCTCCTAATTTCGCCGGATTCAGAAAAAAACGGATATAAATGGCGGGCACTCGGAAGGCTGTGTAGTCTGAGAACTTTTTATTAAAAAAAATGTTCATCCATTATCTTGAATTTTCCGCTTATTTGTTTCACTGACGTTAATTCTCGCACAAGGTGCATTTTGGTGGCCTTTACTTAATACGGTGCTGTTAAAATCCTACAATGCTCAGTTATATGGGGTTAAGTACAGTATCGAAATTAAATTAGTTTAAGATTGAAGATGATAAAAAATCTTCCTTGGCCAATGTCCGCTCAATATCTGACCTCATCAAAAATTTAATTGATATTATTGATCAAGAAACTTTGTCCAGGTTACCGTAAGAAATTGCTATATGAAGTAAAATTCCACGTGGGAAAAGTCGAATTTGTCCTTTTATTTCGCTACTGTACCTACAGGAAAACCATTTTATCCCTCGAAATAAAAAACACATCCCAAATATCTTAGTTTCAAATAAAGTATTCAATTATTAGAATAGGTACACTTTGAAGTAAAATGGAATTCATTTTCTAATAGGGACGATACAGTTCTTATATCCGGAAGAGCTTTGGAGTCATAACGGAGAGCGATGGAATGATTTAGTCTTTCATCAATCAAAATGTTGGCATAGGGTGTATTCTGTGACAAATTAGTATTGATCGTTTTTTTAATAATGGTAGCAGTTTACAAATAATCAGACACCTTTCGAATGGCATTTATGGCATGTACAGTAGCGTAAGACAATTCGTTTATGGTTTGTCTATAGCCGGAAAACAAAGAAGACCTTTTTTTTACGTGGAAATTTCCAACTATTTTATAACTGGACAATTTCTCTCAATGACTAATATCGATTAAATCATCAATGAGTTCGAATATCGACCGATAGTTTATCATAGAAGATTTCACTTAATTTGTGATAGTAAACGATTTTTTTCATTACTGTAGAGAAGCGATCAAATATTCGTTTATGGTTAGTATATGTCCGAAAAAAAAATTCGACTTGCCCTACGTGGAATTTAACATCATATAGAAATTTTTACGGTACAATGTGTGAACAAAGCTTCTTAATGGGTAAAATTAATCAAATTTCAGATGAGTTCATATATAGAGCGAAAATGGACATTGAAGATTTCACTTATTTCTAAATCATAAACGAATTTTTGCTCGCAACTGTACATAAAGATGCAATGGAAATGGCCCCATTACTTTCCTAATATTTTGATACCCTATAGGTCTTAACAGATGCAAATGGAATGTACGAACAATACGCCATTTCTTCAGACAATTCTTTGATCGACCTCCAGACATTATAAGTTTACACTAATATACGATTACACAAACAAAATACCTGTATTTTTTTTATAATTGGCTCACAAAAATTCCAAAAATAGAGTCTGAGTTATGCATGGCATGGTTCATTTAGAAATTGTAGTCAGGATTGACTCAGATATCGGCATAAGTTGCAGACTCAGGTGCGGATATGGTTTACAGATTTACGTGATTGTGCCTTCATGATTCTTCTGGTGTCTGAGTTACTTATATGGTTTGCTCACCCGTGTTCATGACTAACTGAGCGTTCTCGCGGTGACCGAAACAGATTTCGCTTAATCACCGGGTCGATGACTTTCTTCAGAAAGAAGCCGAGGAACCGTGATTTCACCATCATCCCGCGCAGATCTTTGAGTCCATCTGTGCATGATGGCGGCGTCTTCATAGCAAACCATGTTGCGGAGTAGACCCGGAACCCCCATTAAACCAACAGACACCTACACAACACACCAGCAACACACTTCGGCCATCACCACACGACCATTCCTTGCCCTACAGACATCACATCTATGCACAAACAGATACAGACACGCGAACTTCACAGCACTTGCATTGGGTGAACACAGAGTCAACACGATCCTGCGAGGTCACCCACCTGAGGTGGACGTGGAGGAGTTGGGGTTGCCCAGAGGTGATCGGGTTCACCTGTCGCAGCTAAGGTGCGGGCACCACACGACCCTCCAGTCATACCAGAATAGACTGGGGAATGTCCCTTCCGACCTTTGTTTGCAATGCAGGGATTCGCCGGATAAAGTCAAGCACGTCATGAGGTCTTGTCCAGCTGTAGCATCCGGCTGACTCGACCACAATACCACGTCAGTGCGTGATCTGTGGGAACGCCCGAGAGACAGCATCAACTTCCCCAGGGATGTAGGCACAATACAAATGCCTGCATCTGCTGAAACATCCATGCAACCACATGTCGGTGGGTTCCATGGCTTCGGGTTGTGCGCTGGCTGTGGCTTCTCTATCGCAGAGGGAGTTGGGGTTGAGCAACAACAACAACCCGGAAGATGATTGTGACAAGAGTTTTAATGTTGTGCTGCATCGAGGTCAACACAGAGTTGGAGGATTATGCTGGCAGATGTCAACCATCGCGAGGGGTTCTATGGTCAAGGTTTTCGAAATGAAGGATCAGAGGGACTGTGTTCTTCACTGACAGCTTGACACATCTGCCACAGTCTGTCAACTTCTCGTTAGTGTTCAGTTTCTTAACCCCAACATGCGCCAGTTGCTGTAATAGTAATATAGGTTCATATGGTGTTATATGGCGTTCCCTGTTTGCTGAGAGGATTTCCAAACGGTCCTGAAAAGCATTTAGATCATGGAGTCGCAAAGGGAGCTCGTTGGCATGTAATTAGCACACGAGGGGTTGAAATGTTTTTTGTAGCGATTTTTCAGGCTGCCGAATAACTCAGTCAGAACGTTTAGTGTTGACAGCGGTTCCATCTCAACCGACGACTTTGACACTTTGTACTGACCAGCATTCAAAGATTACTTTTGAAATTGCTTTGGCCAAAGTACGATGAACTTGATTCATTAATAGTGCTGATGTGCTCCTCTCTACCTCTGTCTCGGTGGCGATTTCCAGTGCCGACTTGTTACTTTTTCGTCGTTCAACCCTAATTACGATTAATGAATGTGAGGTACAATCTTGCACAAAGCGGGGCACATTTACGAGCGTTCGGGACCGATATATCAAATACTGAAAAATATTATTAAATTCAAATACTATCATGAACATCTGTTGACTCTATTCGTTTTCAATTTGTAAAATAACTGTTTATCTTAAAAGTTGTGTCATAATATTTCAAATTTGGATACCTGTATATGAAATATTCAAAGTTTTACTACTTTTTTTTTTAGGGTTGCGCAAATCCCTGTTAGTCATTTTCTGCACCTGATTTCATTTCTACGAGTGTTGCCAACCCAAATATCATTGATAGACTGTAAATATTGTGTAGATACACAGCGATGAAAAAAAATGAATGTATACAAAAAAAAATATGTCTGCTCTATGAAACACCCATCGTCAATGAGTTGAATACATTAAAACATGCCATACGTTAAAGTCCCTGGTGGTGAAACAGTGAAACATTCCATGATAGTGACCCTTTGATGAGTGATTGTTATCCTCATATCCCTGTGGCAAGGGGTTAGAACCCTGTCAGCATGACCCCTACTTGTCGTATAAAGTAACTAATAGAGGAGCCCTGTAGCGGGGGGGTTAGAAACAGCTACCGTAACCCTTTCATGTCATAGGAGGCGACTAAGATGAGCTCAGCGAGAGGGCTAGGGATTCCTTCCTCTGTAAACTCTCACTCAAAGACGGCAAGACGAGCGGTGAGAGGAAAGGCTCGCGCCTCACCGAACCCTATTGTTATTGTAGCTCAATGTACGTGGCTGGAGTCGGAGAAGTTCGATTAATTAGCGCTCCGTGAGGAAAAGTTGACAGGTACTGCGGAAGTTGAGTTTGGCTTGGTAAGTGGAAGAACGTCAGGTGTGGAGTGAGATTGGACGCCCACGAGAAGGTGTGGTGTTGAGTTTGAGTGATCGGTTGGCCAGTGCGTTACTGAGTGGGAAGAGGTGTAGTTAAGATGATGTGGGTGAAAGTTGAGTTAGGTAGATTGTTAAACAACTCTGTGCGTGCTTTTCTGGACAGGAAGTGTATATGGTTTCATAGAGGATGTGGAATGAATAACACTAGTTTACACTTTACACTTTATTTCAGCGAGGCACGAAAATTGTTTAAGCAGAAGTTCGTTCAATATTATTCAAGTCAAGACAATTGGTCAACGACTAACAGTAATGGTCATCAGGACTTGGGGTGCTCTTAAGACACCTAGTATCTCTCATACTCTGATACAGACAATGGTGTGAATTTAACTGAGTCGAGTCTCAATACACAATACAGTCCTACACGCGGTACCGACACAAGGAGCTAGGCTGGAGGGACGCGACGGTCTCCTCTCACTCTGATCTAGTTTGAGTGGGTACGCTTGATGCTTGCATATATACTACGCATGAGCAGTGGTGCGCGGTGAAAGTCCGGGGACACTGGGAAAGCAGGCCTTGGTGGCGGGGCCACGGGGAAATGACCAGGGCTCTAAGTGGGCCACAAAGGTAGTAAGTTATCTAAGTTAATACCAATGATGTCTGTACTGATGCATGGAGAAATGCTTCTCGGCACCATAAGTTTTGGCTTTGATTACCCAAATCTAATCGCGGCTATAGGCCATCTGCACGTTCTAGAAAGCAAGTAAGCAAGTAAAGAGTGTCTTAACACATTGTAGGTGTCTGCAGCTAGCGGAGGCGAACATCTGGTGTTGTTCGGACTAAAGTTAATGAGGCTGACTCACAGTGGGATATTAAAGTGAACCATTACATTAATTCATAAAGCAAGGTGTTTACAAGTATAGATGCTATCTGCTATGCTAGATATTCTTATAACTATTTATGTAGTATTAGCCTATACTTTTAACACTGTTCTCCCCTACGCGAGAAGCGTAACCGGAGGGTGTGCTTCTGTACGCTCGACCACTTCAGAGTGGTCTAGGATGGTCTCGGCTGGGAGTCTTGTATGCACAGTTTTCTGACGTCGGCCAAAGAAAACGTGAAGGTGTTTTCTGACGCCGCCAAGGTCAGAGGTGAGCGTTCCCAGGGAGTGGTGCGGTAGCCAGCTGTATTCTTTTTGGGACTGGAGGCAGCAGCATCGGTCTCGAGGGCGGTTGGCGAGGACGCCAAGGGCGTCGAGTTCTCGAGGTTTAGGGAAACGAGAAAGGTGCATACAATTGTTAGTAGACGAACATGCTAGAATTAAACAACTAATGGCTAGTCATCCTAGCGCGTTCCGTCCGTTAAGGTAATCCATTAAGAGAATTATTTACTTCACATTTACTTTACGTTAATTAGAGTACTTTACTTTACTTGTGGAGAGTTCGTTGACTCGTTAAAGCAAGATTGATCACTCGTATGGCAATTCTCAACAAAGTTCAAACAAGTACCATGACATTATGCAAACTAGAGAGAGGTATTAACTTCAATCGTATCTAGACAATGGTGGGTACAAGGTTGGAGTCACAGCTGTAGGGAGCATCATAAGATCAGTATTAGTGCTGGCATTCAGGAATGAGAGATGATTAGGAGAGTTCTGAATATCCGGGTATCCTTTCTCTGTTGTCAGCTTGGGCAGCGTTAATATCCTACGTTGGACGGTGTTCTGGAGGTTGTGTTTTCTATCTCGAATAGAGTTTCTAACAGAGCGTAAGTGGTCGCTAAGTCTTAGCTCGTTTTTGGTAGATCTTGAGCTATTTCGTAGTCCTAGAAATTTGTTTCGGAGTAAGCGTTCTTCTGATGGCTCACGATGGTTCTTTTTGTGCCTAATCCATTTTAATATAACGAGAGCTATGAAAATGGAATTTATTATGACAAAGGTAGTCAGCACTGTTTGTGCATATATAGAATAAGAGGCTACCTGTTCCAGATTCAAATTATAGTAGGGAAAGTCGATAGTAAATTTACCGTTATTAGTTACTCCTTTGATGAGTTCACGTAGACTTTCGTGTACGGCACTACTAGTATTTACGTCTACAATCGGTAAGAACGTTGAGTCTAAAACATATGTCGTATTTGAAATTAAATTCAGAGATTTGATAGTTAAGGTTTGTTTCGCGGGCCATAAGACTTTTGCTGTCTTTACGTCGCAAGATAAGGGAAACTTATGAAGACCTACTAAATTATCTCTAGTATGGTGGTCGGGGCACTCTAAGAGTAGTTTAGTGGGCTCAGAGAAGTAGACTAGTCGATGTTGGTCAGTTTCAATTACAACAGTGTCAGATGACGTTCCTATCTTCTTATAGTTACATACCTGGAGCATTGCAGACGTATTTTGTCTGAACGCTTCCCACTCGCATGTTGAGTGCAGATCGTTATAGATGGGTTCGACGATTAACAATAAGTGGCTGTCCGCTAATATGGAATACATATTGCTTTTGTCGGAAATGATATAAGAGTGGTTGGAACGTAATAGGACGTTTCTTAACTCCGGGATGACCAATGACGCATTGTCAATCGTAAGTGGGTGTGCTATTAGCGTGTATACGTCATAAGTTTCTTTAGATGCTAAGGGTATCACCATAAGGTATTTGTGGTGACCCACTCGTTATATTTGCAATATTTTGACTATCTGAGCGAGTTGATAGCGGTGGATTTCGACATGAAATTCTAACGAGGGGAAGGCTGAAAGGTCTTCAGCGACGATTCGTTCGAAGGAAGGTAAGTCTAATAATTCGGGATTTAAGATCCCTTCTTCGAGTTGTTCTAGATTCCAGTGGATAGCAGAGTGTAGGTCGGCAATTGCTTGCGCTTCGACTAATTTATCGAGTATTATTTTAACCCGGTCAAAAGAATCAGAGACATTTTTACTAAGCATGTCTATTCGCTCATTAGTTACTTTCAGCAACTTGTTTTGCTTCTGTACGTTACTATTTAGAGTAGCGGTGTTATCTTTGTCCTGATTGCCGATATCAAAGATTTTTGATAGTAACAGACTACCTAGAAATCTTATATCTAGGCCAAATACAAGGGGGCTCCTAGCTTCATTTTCATTTTGGCGTACTGGTCTAGCTTGAGACAAGTAATCAAGGAGAACGTGAGATGTATTAATGCTAGTTACATTTACATTGGTTATAGACTCTTCGACGTGAGTGTCATTAAAAGTAAAATTAGTAGCAAGCGTATTTAAATTAGTTGTTATTCTAGTGTATCCACTTAAGCCGGCTTGTTTCAAACTGTTCCATGTGGCAGTGGCTTGTGCCTTAAAGAGCCGGTGAGTTTCCCACAACTCCGATCCGCGGCCAGAGCAGACCAGGAGATCAGTTATATAGTTAATTCGGGTTAGGTAGTTAGTTTCTAGCTGGAGAACTAGAAACGAATATCTATTGATTTGGTTAGTCGTGGCTCCTTTCAGTCCTAATTTGGATAATACCTTGGCCACTTGTATAGCCACGTTCATATCTGACACGAAACGTGAACAGGTGTAATTTATTACATCTAGATTAATACGGGACAGGATAAACGCACCAGGAGTCCTTGCTTGACCCGTCCATTGGGTCACGGAAGCTAGGGGCGGTTCGTCTCATTTTGTGTGGCGTAGGCTGTCGTCCCATCGCAGTGGGTTTGCGTGTACAGCGATTACAAGAGCCACCAGCGTAGCGGCTGTCAGCCCCATAATACGAGGGGTGACCTGTAACAGTACATTGTTGTTAGGGCAACTATAGAATAACAGCTAAGGGTTAGTATCTAATTCCTATAATTCGCAAGTTAGTAGACACAGTATATATTCTCGGCAAGTAGCTTGCGAGCCGTTCGACTTAATTCTAATTGAACAATAGTAAACACAAGGGTTAGTACGGTGCTGGTTTACACAATCTACTAAATACATTCATAGTACATCTTAATAACTCAAGAGTTGGGTTGTCAAGTTCGTTGACTGGACTGGACGGCGTTGCGTCTGTTCTCTCGGCCGGCCGGCATGGTGGCAGGGCAGTTGACCTTGGCCTGGAGTACCGTTAGTGGCGACGGGCTTCCCTGTGAGGCTGCACTCGCAGCGGCGGTGGAGCCGGTTTGTCCTGTAGTCGTCCATGCGTTGATGCAGGTACCGGTGCAAGGTCGTCGGCAGTGCTGGGCACTGGGGGAGAGTGCGGCTACGTCTCGGTGGCTTGCGCGTTCCTTCTAATCACAATGTAGTCGGGGTGTACTATGTAAGTTTTTTCAGAGGCAACTTCTAGCAGTTCCCATGCGTTTCCTTTTTGTTGCTTCACTATATATATAGCTTTTGCTTAGGGTGAGGACGGTGTTTGTCTATTTTAGCGTAGACTCTTTGACCAAATTCAATGATTTTCTCATGTCGGTTGATGTTGGTGTAATCAGTGTAAGCACTTTGAGCTTCTAGAAGCTTCTTGTGACAGTGCTGGCGAATGTCGGTTATTCGTCTCATATGTTGTTGGAGTTCATCTTCCGAATAAGATAGCTTAGGAGGAGTAAGGGTTATAGAGGATGAGTCAAATACGAATAAAGCGTAAAAGGGTAATTTGTGGATGCTCGAATTGAAGGTGTTATTTATGGTGAATTGAATCACGGGTAGTAGTTTGTCCCAATCGTTCAACGCCAGCTGGTTAGGGTAGATTCGTAATAATTTGTTTACTTCGCGATTAATTCGCTCGGCGAGACCTTGTGAAGCTGCATGATACGGAGCAATTTGGACTTTCTTAGTGTTGTAATATTGGAGAAAGTTGGACATCTTTTCAGATGTATATTCGGGTGCGTTATCGGTTATGAGTACGTTACTGGAACCGTAGTTCGAAATAACTTGGCGCAACGCGTTAATTATAGAGTCAGTATCTTTATGCTTTAGTGGGAAAAGTATTGTATACGTAGTGGTGTAATCTCTAATTGTTAGTATATATTGATTTCCTTCTTCAGTGACACGGAGGGGACCTAGAATATCTGAAGATAGGGTGTGGAACAGTCTTATTGGAATAGGATACTTTTTTATGGGGACTGCTTTTGGCGTTTTCTTGGCTAGAATACATAGTTCGCAATCGTCACAAAGAGTTTTGATCAGGGCACGCTCCTGCGCGTGATAGAAGTTTCGTGCAAACAGTTTGAGGGTCCGTTCCGGACCTTGATGCCCAGCAGTTGTGTCGACATGCATTAGTTTGAATGCCTGTGACATAATGTCTGTGGGGATGTAAGGTACAATGGAACTCGTTTTTCATGTTTCCTCGGGTTAATTCTCGTACTATGTAGATTGTTCCATTAATGAGTCGGCTATTTAATAAGATCTTAGCGGGAATAGATGATTTGTTGGTTGCATTTTATGTATCAGATAAACGATTTTTTAGCTGGTTAAATAGTTCACGACAAGAGGGGTCCTTGCGCTGGGCCGTTCGTAGTTCTTGTTCCGTCCAGGGCACTTTCTCGGGGATGCATTCTTGCAGGGCAGTCTTGCAACTTTCGTTTCTCGTGTTAAGGTCGTCTCGGAACTGAGTAGCTAAGTTTTCCGTAGTACTATGAGTGACGGGTGATCGAGATAAAGCAGCGTCTGCAAAGATATTGTCCATTCCAGGTATGTAGTGTAATTGTATGGAATATTCTCGAACTAGCAACGCCCATCGCGTTAGGCATTCGTCTTTGGAGGGTTTTCGTAGCGCGCCTAACAATGGTTGATGGTCTGTGTACACGTGAACTGGGAACATCAATATTATGTGTCGAAATTGTTCCAGGGCAAATACCAGTGCCAATGCTTCTTTCTTGGTTGTGGAGTAGTTTCTCTGGGCATTGTTGATGGATTTAGATACATAAGCCAATGGATGTTGGAGTCCATCGTGCTCCTGCATGAGAACAGCGCCTATTCCTGTGTTAGAGGCGTCTGTGTAGAGATGGAATGGTTTATTATAGTCGGGAAATTTGACTATTGGCGCATTGGTCAGTCTCTCCCTGAGGGTGTTGACAGAGGTCGTCTGAGTGGATGTCCATACGAAGGGAACATTCTTTCTTAATAATTGGTAGAGTGGATCGGCGATTTCGGCAAACTTGGGTACAAATATGCGGAAGTAGTTTACGACTCCGAGGAATGACTGCAGTTGCTTCTTATTAGAGGGCAGGGGCATTTTCTGGATTGCCATTATTCGATCTTTGATCATCGTCATGCCTTTTTTAGTCATCTGATATCCAAGGAATTTTATTTCGTCTGCAAAGAAGTTGCATTTAGTGATTTTAAGCTTGATTCCAGCTTCACAGAGTTTGCTTAAGACGTTCTCGATCATTTCTAGATGTTGTTTTTCACTTTTACTGAAGAGGACTATGTCGTCCATGTAAGCGAGACATTGTGGTCCCAATACTTTGTACAACACTTCGTTAATTACTCTGACGAAGAATCCAGGGGACGATTGGAGACCGAAGGGTACTCTATTGAATTCGTACTTAGTATTTCCTACGGTAAAGGCCGTCTTCTCGCGATCTGCTGGATGTATTTCACACTGATGATACGCGCTAGCGAGATCTAGCGTGCTGATGACGGTGGATTGACCCACGGCGTTCAGTACGTCTGAAATGCGAGGTAACGGAAACGCAATTTGGACTAATAAATCGTTTAGCTCTCGGTAATCAATCATGGGGCGAATATATTTATCTCCGCGTTTGACTATAGCTAGCGGGCTATTATAGCTTGATTTAGAACGAAAAATTGTTCCCACGTCTAACATGGTTTTTATTACGTCGTCCAGTTCGCGTTGAAAGGCGAATGGAATTCGGTAAGGAGCTTTGTTTACAATAGCATTTTCCTTTAAACGTATTTCCAGTTGATCTCCTTTGTATTTTCCTAGGGGTTCACCTGATAACCAACAAGCATCTCTGTAGGAGTTAAGTATTCCAAGTAGGTCCTCCTTAACGCTTGTGTTGTTACAGTTAACGTCCTCGGCCGTCAATGACCGGGGGCTCTTTTCTGTTGCGATACGTTGTTCGGCATCGTCTTCACCCTTAGTTATTCTTTGATCAACCTCAGGATCATTGTAACATTCATGAGTTGGATGTGCGCTGCACACGGCGTCTGTCATAAGGTATTCTGCACTACTTAATTAGGTGCCTCCTTTGAAAGTTACCGGGCTGTCAACCACATTTAGTATGTGTATTTTCAGACTTTTGTCTTGAACTCTAATAAGTACACCAGCCAAGGCTACAGTATGAGTGATCTGATTTTGATGAATCAGTTTATCACTTCCATTTTTAAGTTGTTTGTTTACCTCCACGGTGACTAGCATCACTGTGTTCTTAGGTATCGTCAACGTTTGTCGTAAATGTACGTTAAATTGTTTCTTAGGATTAGAGATCTGCTTTTTCGGCTCTTCCTGCATCGGTTTTGTAACCGGTATATTATTCACTTTGGAGGCGAATTGTTTCTGAGGACAGCTTGTTCCTCCCAGCTCTTGCTGCATCGGTTTTATGACCGGAATGTTATTCACTTCAGTGGTGAACTGTTTCTGCTTTTCATTTTTCTTCTCGGGAATGTGCACGGCTCTGTGTCCTGCACTGTGGCTTATATCACCTTTTGTTACAGTGCTCGTAATGCTTAATCTGAGGTCACTGGGTGAATTGGTTTCGCTATTTTTATTAGCGCCGAGAGAAAACCGTAATTTCTTGTTTAAGAAGTCAATGACAGCGTACTTCAGAATGTTCATGCCTATCAGGAGGTTGTGAGTTATTATTTCATTCTTTTTAAACACTAGGACCGGGGTGTTGAAGCACCCAGCTGGTGTTTTCACCTGAGCTATCGTTCGGCCCAAGATGTTTATGGCTCGCCCGTTGGTGTCTAGTACTTGACCCTCGTAGGGTTTTAATACTGTCGTTGTTTCATTAAGTATAGCGTCAGATATGAGCGTCGTTGTAGCTCCAGTATCTATATATGCTTTTAATTTCTTACTTCCAAGTTCTACGATTAGATGGGGAACATTAATGTCCTGCATATTTCCATCTCGTATATTGGGTGTACCTAGTCAATATTGCTGACTGGTTTCTTCATTGAGTTCTTCTTCGGCTTCATAACCATCAGTATTATCCCAATTATGTTGGTATTCGTTTGTTTCGCCGTCGTCTGTGGGCTCGGTCGTATGTGCCATACGGACATTTGTCTTGTGGGCTGAGAATTGCTGACACCGAGCATTATTCACGTAACATTCGTTCGTATTATGAGAGTCCTTTAGCTTGCACTTATGGCAATATTTGCCTTTTGCTTGTGCTATACGAGCTCTACAGTTCTTTGCTGTATGCCCGAATTTAGTGCTGTAGGAACATGATTGACAGTCTTTCTGAACATGTCCTGGCTTTTTACAATTAAAGCAAGCTTGATTTGTTCGTTTATTCCCGACGGAATTAACATTATTAGAAGGGGACTCCGGGTGGAATCTGCGAGGTACGTTATGTTGCTGAGTCGTCTGGTTTTGGTTAGTCTTCCAGATGACTTCGTTATCGCTAGTATCTTTTTTCTTGGGATCGGTAAGCAATTTATGCTTTTCAACAGCTTTCACGGTTTCAGCCATAAAGCGTGTAGATGAATGCTGAGGGCCATAAGCGGCCAACTTATCGTATACTTTATTGTTGATCTGCGACGCTATGAAAACATGCATCAGAATATTCTGCACAACATCGATTAATAGATGTTGTGCGGGCGGAAGAGGGATCGCGCCTACGTTTGTTGGGGCGCTAGTACTAGCTGTAGCACTAGCAGCGGTTGCGTTTTCACCGTAAGTTGGCGCAGTCTGTGAAGAGGGGTTTATTATCCTTGAGAGTTCACTGAACTGTTTTCGTGTTAGCGCTTCATTTTTGAAATAAGCCTCTGCCACTGCACGTGAGGCGTTCTCTAGTGCCGTCATGCCACAGAACATCGAGTCTGTTGAGAGTTTTGTGCTCAGCAGCGCGTGGGCAGCATGTTGAAATTCTGTCACTTTGAAACTAGGGTACATTAGAAGAAAATCTTGCTTCAGCTCTTCGAATGGCATTACTTTGCCTGCGTAGCAGGTCAGTAACTTGATCGCGTCGCCTTTTTTCTTGTCTATGAGTGAGAAGAAGATTTGGATCTTCTTCTCGTCTGTCGTAACTCCATTCTGGAGGAAATGGTCCTCGACCGTCCGCAGGAAGGTTCTGGAATCCAGCTCCGGTTTATAAGGTGGATCTCTGGGCTTTGGATTGCCGGAGAACTTGGGGAGGTCTTGAAGGATTGTGAGATTTAGAGCCATTCTAGCTTCTCACGCGTATTTGTTAGAGTAGCTTTTTCAACGCTTATATAGTCACACTGAGCTTTTTCAACGCTTATATAGTCACACTGAGCTTTTTCAACGCTTATATAGTCACACTGAGCTGTTCAATGCTTGGTTACGTTTAACTTTTTTCACTGCGTATGTTGCTTTTTCTCACGCGAACACACGATACAGGCTAACAAAGTTATCACATAGAAATGTGTCGTAGTTTGTTCAAAAGTAATGTTTGTAATATTTTCGCTACAGTTAAACACACAAATCTTATGTTTAGTAACTATAGTCGGACTTCTGCGAATACAGCAGGCATCTGATTCCTATGGTCACGGCAATCAGGCTTCTACTTTATAGGTGGGTATTACTTGTGTCGGTGGTACACACTCAATTGGTTTGGCGTGTCGTCTGGTTGATCCCGTTGACGTCTCGCCCGAAGAGTTGTCCGTCAGCGCGTGTAGTCATCCGCTGGCGAGTATCTTCTGTGTGTTGCTCTGCTCTGCTGTAGGTAGCTGGACTTCGACCTCGACGACGTATTGGTTCGCGGGTAGCAGATGCAGATAATTGCGACTTTTTTATTTGATAGTGAGTATTTTATTTAGAGATTTTAATCCTGTCTGCAGCGCCAGATTGTTAAACAACTCTGTGCGTGCTTTTCTGGACTGGAAGTGTATATGGTTTCATAGAGGATGTGGAATGAATAACACTAGTACACACTTTACACTTTAATTCAGCGAGGCACGGAAATTGTTTAAGCAGAAGTTTGTTCAATATTATTCAAGTCAAGACAATTGGTCAACGACTAACAGTAATGGTCATCAGGACTTGGAGGTGCTCTTAAGACACCTAGTATCTCTCATACTCTGATACAGACAATGGTGTGAATTTAACTGAGTCGAGTCTCAATACACAATACAGTCCTACACGCGGTACCGACACAAGGAGCTAGGCTGGAGGGACGCGACGGTCTCCTCTCACTCCGATCTAGTCTGAGTGGGTACGCTTGATGCTTGCATATATACTACGCATGAGCAGTGGTGCGCGGTGAAAGTCCGGGGACACTGGGAAAGCAGGCCTTGGTGGCGGGGCCACGGGGAAATGACCAGGGCTCTAAGTGGGCCACAAAGGTAGTAAGTTATCTAAGTTAATACCAATGATGTCTGTACTGATGCGGGAAGAAATGCTTCTCGGGACCATAAGTTTTGGCTTTGATTACCCAAATCTAATCGCGGCTATAGGCCATCTGCACGTTCTAGAAAGCTAGTAAGTAAGTAAGGAGCGTCTTAACACATAGTAGGTGTCTGCAGCTAGCGGAGGCGAACAGCTGGTGTTGTTCGGACTGAAGTTAATGAGGCTGACTCACAGCGGGATATTAAAGTGAACCATTACATTAATTCCTATAGCAAGGTGTTTACAAGTATAGATGCTATCTGCTATGCTATATATTCTTATAACTATTTATGTAGTATTAGCCTATACTTTCAACAGTATTTAAAGATGGGTGTTTGTGAGTGCTTACGGACATGGTAGCGGGAGGAGTGAGGGGGAGAGGGAGCAATTTGCACTGACCTGAGTGAGTGCATTGAGAGTTTTGTAAGTTAATACAACGTGGTTGTAATGGGTGACCTAAATGCGAGAGTTGGAGACAAATGGGTTGGCGAATGTGGTATGGAGGTATGGCGCGCCCGGTAGACATGGCAGTCGAAGAAACCTGATAGGGTTGTTCATGGAGCAACACCTGGGGGCTGGAAACGGCTTTTAAATAAAGTGAGATATCCACAAGCACACATGAATAAGGATGGCCCATGATGCAGTGGTGGAGAGGGAGCCGATGGATTTTATGTTGATTCCGAGAAGAGTGGTGGGGAGAATGTTGGATGTGCGTGTATTGAGAGGGGAGGTGGAGGAATGTTTGACCGTCTACTGGTGGAAGGAAGATTAGGAGTGGAGGAAAGGGAACACAAGAGGGGCAGGAGGCTGAGAGGGAGTCAAGGTAAGTAGTAGTAGTAGTAGTAGTATAGTAGTAGTAGTAGTAGTAGTAGATTAGATTAGATTAGAGTAAGAAAAACAAACGAGCACGAGTGCTCATGCCGAGTGTTTCCTTGAAAGAAGAGTGGGGGATAGTCAACGGGGCTTTATAAATTCACGCACACATACAGAAAAAGGAAGGTTGTAAGGACAGAAAGAGAAGGACCACCACTACCATTACCTCTACCTGCTACTACCCGGGGCATTTCAGCCCCGGTGAAAAAAAGGTCGAGTGTCAGATCGACAATTTTAGGAACGGGGCGAACAAGAAGCGAAGTGAAGAATTTAGGTTCCAGGCGGTCGAATCTCACACGGTCGAGCAGAGACGGGAACGCCCATACGCTCAGCAGACTCATACTTTTTCCTCGAGCGCATGCCTGTCGGCTTGCCCCAGAGGTTGGGTCAGAAGGACTCCAACTAAGTATTGAGTCTAATTCGAATGAGCAATGGGTATTTAAATTTTGACAGGTATGTGCACATTTGAAGAGAGCACCACACCTAGTTTCCAGGGCAATGGTCCTCCCTCATGTGCTCAGAAGATTAAGTCTTCTGTACGCAAGTGGTTCCTTGAAGCCTGTCGCACTTCAAGGTGAGACGTCGGAGGGACATCTCCTATGATAGACCTGCCCATGGCTGATCTAGAGTCTTGGTCGAAATTTTCAGAAATATCGTGAAATTTTGATGAAACTATAGGTGAGAACCACTCTCAGTTTCCTAAAAGTGGTTTTCCCTAATGTTCAGTAGGTCGAAATTTATCAGGAATATCGTGAAATTTTGATAATACTATAGGTGAGAGCCACTCAGTTTCCTGAGAGTGATTCTATCCTAGTGTTCAGTAGAGTAAGTCTCTGAACACGTGCGTCTGCCGTTGCTGCACCAGGTCCCACCCGAATCTGTGCTTAAGAAGAGAAGGCGGTTAGTTATCTACATTGTACAAGGGAATATATTTCAGGGTGGGAGGAATGCGTTTATCACAAGAAAATAGTTTATATTATTTGAATATGATTCATGTGAAATGCCAGAAGGGCATCTCCAAGTATTTCAGGACATCTAACAAATATTATTTCAATAGGTAATCAGTGCGTGCTGCCAACCGAAAGCAGCACGAGAAATTAACTCGAACATCTGTAAGAAATGGGTTAGTGGGTGAGCGTCTCTCTGCTCCATGCTGA
>SDVV010005656.1:0-19039 GCA_016164225.1 Gammarus roeselii | reverse complement strand
TTTCTTTCTTTCTTTCTTTCTTTTTTTCTTTCTTTCTTTCTTTCTTTCTTTCTTTTTTTTTCTTTCTTTCTTTCTTTCTTTCTTTCTTTCTTTTTTTCTTTCTTTCTCTCTTTCTTTCCTTTGAGAAGCATGGAACCGGCACGCAGTAAATAATGAGTCATTGCACACCTTTCCAGATCGGTCTCATGCAATTGCCTGGGGTGTGCAATTTCGGCTTCTTACTCATGCCGATTCTGATGTCTTCAAGTCATATTGGTGTAAATCAAGGTTGATGAGTTCGGATAATAGAGTCCAAGGGGCTCATGGCACGTTGCTCTATCCATATTGCAAATGTCATCGCAATCTGCTTCAAATTATAACCTTGATATTTTAGCGATTGAGGTCATGGATCACCAGTTGATCTACAGTGGTCCAACAGAGTGGATTTTTCCCGGCATACCATGCTTGCTTGAGCACGTTGATACTGATAAAAGAGATGGCCAGCGCCCAGACGGCATTACTACATTCCCTTTCAGTGGTACCGGTGACTTAATAGCATCTATCGAGTAATTGCCCAATGAATCGCTGATAAGTTGTTTAGTATTCATGGAACAGAGACAACGTACTGTAGGCAAATCGAGAGTGACCTATTCCTTACAGTACTTTGCGTACAACAGAGGTCCCACTATCACAGTACGTGGTAGTTGTGATGTGATCTTTGTGCTGAGTTTAGTAAAAATTCGGTTTAATGTCAATGATATTTTAGGAAAAATATACTTTGGACTTCAGAGAAGTGATCGTCTAAAAGATAAGATTAAGGAATCCATCTGACACAAGTCACTGTTAGGTCCCGTCGGTGGCGAAGTTCAGCGATTCTGGTAGGTTAAGTCTTCACTTGCCTCTTCTTGCCTTCTTTCATAGTGTAATTGAAAGATTAATGTGTAGTTCTCCAGGCTGGCTTCAATTGTGCAGACCGGCAGTTTTCATGATTCGATTAGATTACGCTAGACTTGATTGAAGCCTCAGAATTCTCGGTTCAAGTCCTCATGGACGCGAAGGTCGTCAACTACAACTGGCCCGCACTCTCGTGCGTGCCATAAGCATACAACTGGGACGCATATGCACGCCGTTGCTTATAGCAATTATGTTTTACCGAAAACAAAGTATCTATTGGTTGCTATCTGAACATTCCTCGTTTATGTGCTATCATATTTATATACTGAAGAACATTGTGAGGTGGGGGTAGCAGCTCGTTTCATCAGGAACTCAGCTTTCAAATTGCTTCGTATAGGCGTTTATTTTTACTGAAAGCGAATAACTGTTCCGGTTGGTGAGGCTGGAGAGTAGATTTTCTAGGCTGCGAAGGTGGTTTAAGCCAACTCGCCGAGCCACCACGAGTGCGTTGCACACCATCAGTAAGGACTTCATGCCGATTTCCTCTTAGTAGCAGAAGCGACATGGTAGCGGGAACGGTCCCAAATAAGCGTCCATTAGATGGTTGTGAGTTATCCATGTGTCATGTGTGCATGCGATTAATTAATATTTGGTCCGCCTGTTTGAAGACCTATTTTCCCATTCATCAATTGAGGGTTTTTCTAAAAGCATTTTCTGTCGCCCTTGTTGCCGCATATCGTTCAATCTGGATGTTATATAAACTTAATGACATAGAATCAATCACGATAGTTTATAACGATAAATTGTTGTTGATAGGGGCGTCAGTTTAGAGAGAGAAATTGCGAGCTCATTTCCTTTCTTACTTGCGTGGTCCTGGATTGGGCAGAATTCGGCTGCCAGGCATGCCTTGGACATTGTAAAGAGTTCGTGTTGTATTTCCAGTAGATTAGAGTGTGCATAATGCAGAGTTTTGAGTAGAGTAAGGGCACATGGACTGTTTAAAAACATAACGTAATTTGAGGAGGCAATTGTTTTTCATGATCGAGATGGCTAATTCAAGTGCTACGGCTCTGCATCGCAAAACAGAGTCTTTTTGTGTGAGGGTATCATACGTAAGGTTTTCTCCAAGTAGGTGTGTTGATTCCAAGTAGGTGTGTTGATATTTAGTGTTATCAGTAAGTTGTCAACCCGTAGAAATATTGGCGGTCGTATATTTATTGTAGCATCAACGAGTGTTTATCAGAATTGTTGGTGATGTTGTGGAGGGCTGGGTTGTTGATTAAGCTCATGGTCTTGAAATAGTATTGTAGCGAGAGTTGTCTCGCCGTAGAGGAAGCGGAAGATCGTTTTCTAGCGCGTTCAGGAAATCGATTGGGGTGGAGCCCATCGATTCCCTGCACCACGTCGATTCTCATGCATCACAACGAGCCTGTTGAGATACATGATCACATGCGGGCTGCAATGTGTGGTCGCTAGGTGAGTTTAAGGTCGCACACAAAACCCAGATATGTAGAAAATTGAAATCAGTTCAAGGAAATCCCCGACTTGGTTTGAACACGTCATCTGGAGATCGTGTTGAATTGTCAGAAGACGTCTGTTGCTTATTTGTAAGTCATCCACGTATAGTGAAGTGCTGTCTCACTTCGCGGGGAGAATGTCGGTAGCCGACAGATTTTAGGGATAATGAGAGTGGCACTAAGGACATTCCCCAGATGGACGCAAATTTTCAGTGGATAAGATAGAGACAGTGTTACCAGCCTTGACCTTGAATGTACGGTTCTGCACGAATTGGTGGATGAAGCGTGGTAAGAGGCTTCTCATGCACTTGCTGAGCAGATCTTTCATTTGGCCGTATTTTAAGGTAGTGTCGTATTCATTCTCAACATCGAAAAACATGGAAACCACTGGTTTACCTCGGACATATGCCTGTTGAATGTTAAATCCTAGTCGTATGAGGATGTGCGGAGCAGCATTTGCGGCCGCCACACTGGATGCAGTTGAGGTCTGCAGGCATTTCGATGTAGTCGACAAGAATTCAGTTAATCATTCGCTCCATCGTCTTACGGAGGACACTAGATAGGGCAATTGGACAGCTGACGTGGGTCACGGTGGCATTTTCCGGGTTTGGTTATTGGTCTGATTAACAATTCCCGCAACTGGTCAGAGAAAATTGAGTTTGAATACTTTCTGTTGCACAATTTTATGAGGTATTAGAGACCAATTTCTGGGTGACAACTGGTGATATTGATGTGCACCTTGTCCGGCCCAGGTGGAAGTTCTCTGGAGGTGTCCTAGGTCAACTGTGTTCGCGGGAGCGTCTGCATTCGGTAGTACGTGATCAGCTAGAATTACTGCGTTAGCGGCTGTGAATGCTCATGTAGAAGGAGGAAGGGGCCTTCTCTCTGTGTTTGCTTCTTGAGCGAGCGCTCTTTCCTTTTGTGGAACTCTTTTCAAACCGTACGGCTGTTTGTGTACCCTGTGTAATATTTGGGTCAGCTAAGCAAGGTGCATGGTTGTTTAACGGTCGCGGGTACGCGTCCTCACGCAGGCGATGGTATTTCTCACCGGTTAGGGATTCTAAGGTCGAGCATGCGAACTGAGGGTTGAATCCCTCACATTGATTTTCACTGGATGATGCCTTGGTTAAGACGAGTGGAAGTCGTTCTAAGTTCTTATCTTAGCGCTGATATTCGTGAATTGTTGCTAATCTTTTTTGCTTTGTGATAAGTGGGCTACGGAGACTTGTTCAGCTCTCACACTTTTACGTTGTTTTGTTAGTCGACCTCTCCACGAAGTCGGTGTCCTCCTGGACACCGGTGGGTTCATTGCTAGGGCCACTCACCCCTGTTTCAAGGGCGGTCACTGGGCTGCGTGCGATAGTAGTTATAAGTCGTTTGAAACAGCCCTGAGCAATTCGGACAATATAATGGTTAGGATGTATCTAATTACTTTGGGTGTCCGATTTTGCCCCCAGATAACTTGGAAATTGTAATTACTAATTACTTTTAGGACAAGTTAGTTACTTTTGAGGCAAGTTTATTACTTATGGGACCTTAGTCAGATAACAGACAATGGCTTACGAGTAGCTTACGGCTGGCTTACGGCTGGCTTACGGTTGGCTTACGGCTAACGGGTAACTCATTCGGACGGACGGACAGCTTCTGGATTATTCGTAAGGTATAGGTTAACATCTTTACATATAGGTTACCTTTGGTATTTTTTTTGGCATTTGCAATACTAGGCATACTGTATTGCAATTCATTGCATGTCATGTTGAATATGTGTAATTTCAATGCTAGTCCTCTGAGTGTTTAGGGGTAATAATAACATACATTCATAAGATAATTTTTTTTGGCAATAAATCTAGCAGTTACATAACAAATGACATGCAGTCCTAAAGGTTAAAACCCCACACATATTCTTCTTAAACAAATGTTGATTTCCGGACACGTTCATGATGAATTTTTCAACCTTGGTATCAATTCTACGTCGTTCGCTGTTGGAGAATCGCTTGATTATTCATCTGACTGGTATATTTTGACATAGATATTACGCAGAGGAGAGGCAGTAAGCTCCACAAACCAATGATTGATCACTTTGGATCGGTTTTTGTGATATAAGTTGTATTATTGCATGGGTAATATTAAACGAAGCTATAGTTCCTACACATAGTTTTGGATTAAACCCAAACGAATCGAAAAAGTAGTGTTTGTTATCGCTTATGAATATTAGAATCCAATGACCCATTTTATTAGGATCGCTTTCGCTGTCAACAATCATGTAGCCGTTCGTTGGATGCATGGACATTCTGTTTTCAGCAAAACACCCTATGTAGGCACGTTTCATAATTAGATCGCTCATGGATATATTTTCAATTTGAATATTATCCATATTAACGGTAAATAGTTGGGGAATAACCTCCTTGCCGAATTTATTTGGACGACACCGAGTGTATAACCTACCAGGAACAAGATCTTATGCGTTGTGAGTGGATTTTCGCAATTAACTGTTATTCGTATGTTTTCTCTGTTTTTTAGGTTAATGACATCTTATGAGTCGGTTGGCCTTCTATCTATAACATATATAGTTCTTCCTGCAGGGAAATTATGTCTCGTGATGAGATAGGAGCTGTTACGCGTCCCAAGAGCCGAAAGTGTTTGATGCTATGATCTACGTTCACATCAATGATAACATTTGTGATGTCGTTATGCTGGAAGTAATTTGGATTGCGAACATATGCTCCGTTATTTGCCGCTTGACCAATGAGAAAAAGGGCTAATTTATGTGAAACAACCCCGTTGAAGAAAGAATCAATGGAGATTGAGTTTCGACCGGTAGGAAATACGATTGTTCTGACAATCGGGCAATCAAACATGTATTCAATCATGTCATTGTTTTCTGTTAGTGCTTTATTTAGAGCAAGCAAAGTTGTAGGGTATGGCATAACTATTTACACCATAATTTGCATAAATCAACTAAATAGATGTATTTGTCATTGTGCTGTGTTAGAAGAACGCTACTTGGTTTTGCCAGCTCCAATCATATATTTACGCTGACATTATCCAATAGAAAACTATTGCTACAGGCTACATCTAAGTTGAGTGGTCCCATCATAAGTATAAGATGACGTACACTTTGTTGAATCCAAACCTCATTTTTGTTTTGATTAGCAAAATCCGCTGCGACGACTGTATCTGGAAGGGGTGTTTGAAGTGATTTATACATCATATTCAATCTGTTATTGTTTAGATCGGAGCTTTCATTGATGTATAGTCATTGAGATTATTCAATAGTCATGTAGAACTGTTTCCTTCACATTGAACACCATTTAGGAATAGGGGTGACTGGAACATGCGATGAAAAAATCCGTCAACGAGTGTAACATGTGCAGCGGCAGTCAACGCGCTTCCATCTGCATTTCTAACACGGATGTTCACTTCAGCAGTTAACGAGCTCAAGTCGACCATTGCATCATCGGACCCAAGAATATGAAATTCGATAGAGGAATCGGCAATTCTATCATCATACAGGCTGCTATTTGTACTAAGTTAATTTCTTTCAATATTTCTTGTTGACGAAGGGAAACATATCAATCACGCCCATTTCATAGTTTTCCGTAGGGGCTTCTAGCCCTGTCATGTTGAGCAATGATCCACCAAGCATGTTGTCGGTATAGAACCTCAACCAAAAATAACGTTAATGGTGTATGATCAGTGGTATTTATTAGTAATTAAATAATGGACGACACTACTCCATGTTTCTTCCACGGTTCTTCTTTGATTCACGTTTTTCTACTACTTTTCCTGTAATCTTGCCTCCAGCCATTGCTTTCTTTACAAAATTCTTGAGTGTAGCAATTCTATGTTCCTTGGTTGATTTTCGTATATCTTTCTGCTCCGAGTAATCGTGTCCCATAATTCGAGCCATATCGGCAGCTGCAGGCAGCGTATTTTTTTGTAGAAAAGACAATGTACGTCCTACAAGACTGGCTATGGTTGAGGAAAAACCGCTACTCCTCTGGTACGATATCGGACTTGTGAATCTGTCAATATCATGTAAACTTCCACCGCGTATTTTGTCACGTTTCGCGAATAAAGCTTCGTATTGTTTGTACTGCGGAGATGCATGTGCCCCCCTCATGATTGCTAGTTACCAAATGACCTTATTTATATCCAGCGTTATATTTCTATAGCTCTATCTTCTTTTAAAATGCAATGTGAATAGGCTCGATCCACCATCCATGAACGAGATGATACCGCAAACACCATCTCGTAGATCGATGGAAATGGAATCAATATGACTACGCTGTATATTTTTTATTTATATACATAAAATATATATCATATATATTTATATATTATATATGAATATGATATATTAATTTGAATGAAATCATGAATATTGACTTGCTTGACGCCCATAAAACTGCGTGAAACTGCGAGTGAACGTTTATGAAGCGTACATTATCGTTCATAAAGGAAATTTTTTCGCTTACGGCACCTTAGCCGACATTATATTTACACATCGCTCCACCAATTGAATCAGTCGATCTATCTCCAACAATGTACCAATTCACCCTAGCTTCAGTATTTTTGAATTGCGACATGTTTTGTAGAATAAAGGCATTGAACTTTATACGGTGTGTGGCACCATCATATTCAAACAATTTTCCTTCATCTCTAACGATTTGCTTCCTTAACGGACTTCTTCTAATATTGATTTCTAGCTCGGAGATATGTTCTTCCAATGCATTGCCTGAGATATTTTGGTAGGAACAAACAAAGCAGTTTCATGCCCGACTCTTTCATCTCTATCATTAAAATAGTCTACGTAGAATACAAGGGTTGGCAGCGTGTTTTCGGACCTCGTTGGCTGTGCACACGACATTTGCCTCCAGACTTCTTGTAAAGCGGATTGAACCAAAGCTTCCCGTGTATACTATTTGATAAAAGCTTATATAGGGAGTTTTCGAAGGAGTTCGTAGACTTTTGACGGTTCTGTATATTTTTTATGATGAAGGATTTGAAGACAGGTTCCTGATTGATTCGAAAAATTCGTGAGAACTTTGGTGACTTCCGGTCCTTGCCTGAGGTATATTTGCAATAATTCCAGAGCCATGAGGTAGTCCGTTTGGGGCTCGTTTCATGTTTTTGAGATGTTCCGAGCCTGCCCAAAGATTTTTTGTGAAGAGCAGAACATCTTTCAAGCAGCAGCAGATGCACCAGTAGGGGCCGCTCGTCTGTTTTCCGTGCAACTTCGTAACTGACTTGGGCGTCGAAACAGACAATGTACGTGTCCTCTCCAGAACAGTTCGAGCTTACCAAAGTCGAATAGTTCAATTTCTTTGGGTGTCAGTTCATGGATTTTGCCAACGATAAGGGGTTCACTCAAGCATCGACCAAAAAGACTGTTAAAGTCCCACAATGAGCTGAAGACACAGGTAGTTTACGATCAAGTTTTTGCATCGGGATTTTTTATCTTGGTGAGACCTTTCGTCAGCGTCACAAATCCGCTTCTTGTATCTGTGACAATCAAGTGGAGTAGATCGATATCGTTGACCAGCTTCAGTTTCATCTTGCCTTCGTAAAGGCCTTCGTAAAGGGCGGCTTGCATTGCAAAGCCGGTCCGCTAACAAAGCTTTTGGAAGACTTCTGCCAATAGCAACGTGTCGATGAGGAATTAGATGATCATGTAGTCACGAAGCGTCATGCAGTTGACTGCCTGCCACATTTCAATCACTTCAGCATAATCGGAGTCCGATATTCCTTTGCCTCGAAGTCGACTGTAAAAGTTTTGTTGCGATGGGATGTCTGTTTGGTCCAGCATATAATCCGATGTGATGGCCCCATAGCAGAATTGTGCTTTTCGAGTAGCGAGGTCTAGAACCTTGTCACTGTACCCGAGACTTGTGAGATGGGATTTGAGAAGCGGCATGTCATGGCCACTATCTGTAAGATTTTTGGCATGACTATCTAAACTTGAGTTGAGGAACGAGTATGAGTCGATGAACTTGACACCGTACTTGCTCGTGGCATCGTTCATTTTGTCTGAAGGTTTCGGTAACACACGGATATTTGAGAATTTACTGGCGTCCAGTCCTCTCAATATGAATTTCATGTCACAGGCTGATTACTAATATAGTTACCAGATATCATTCTTCATTGGGTCCGAAGACACCCTCGATGTAATGATTATGGTTGCGAGCACTTTTTTTACCTTCTTCTCCGAAAGTGGCCCCGCAGTGCTCAAATGTTTTGCTTTCGCAATACTTTTTAAAATCTTGTTTTGTGAAGACGGGGGTGGAGAACAATGGTAATGTTAACATATAATCCTTATAATCCAGCAATATATTCTTGACAAGAGATGTATCTATCTCTTCAAGCGGAATTGAAGTCGAATCGACTACTGTGTGCCTTGCAAGTTTACCGTCTTAATCCACTAATCCACTAGAGTACATGCACAACTTGTGTATGTTAACTATACTTTCTCCTTGTGTTCATAGGGTCCAGTACAGATTCACAGTCATAATAACAAATAACGGGTGGTTTCATTGTTGCGTGCATGGCTAAGAATTGGTACATTTCACCTTCTTCAGGCATTCATATGTTTTGCAAGCCTGTACTAGACGAAAACAGTTTTACGTGTCCAGCTTTTATGCTTTCATCCATGCCCTGCATACAGAATGGGCAAAAAAATTGTCTCTCAGTCTTGTATGTATGAATGATTTAATAAATATAATGAAACATGGTATGAGCGCGACATGATTGGCATCTCAGGTTGACACAAGATGGACCGTGCGCTCCTCACTGGCTTCTGAAGTGACAAGACCATATTCTTCCTTTTCTTTTGTGAGCTGATACAGCCTGATGTGACCTTGACAGTCCCTTTCTATGACTGGGAAGTATTCTACAGCAACAGGTGTGTTCAAGGCAAGGTATAGGAAGTTAAAGTATGTATCTTTATGCGAAAGTATGTAAACTCCAACTCCCGTCTGTTTTTTGAGACGTTTGTATGTTCTCGCAAGGGAAAATGTGCGATGAGGCTAGTGAGCACACAATTACAATTTTTTGTCTATATATTTCAATAAGTTGGCAGCTTGGACAGTTTTTGGGCCATGGAACATAGTCGCCGAGCCGTGTTGTTCCACTACCCCCGTCTTGTAAAATTTAAGCTCAACACTAGTTATTGTATTAATGCTCCACCCGCTACCTTTCCTCTCCTGTTTTTATAATCTATTTTGTAAATCTTCCGCGAGATCCTCAATCAGCTCACCAAAACGTGTGTTTTTTGTTAGCTGGATAGCTCTGGTGTTAAGCGCCTAGTCCTTGCTGTCAACAGATGCATCCTCAACTAGTTTGCTCATTTTAACATTTACGGTGCATTGGAGTCTTTGGAATGTACCAATTTTAGATTCAGTGTGTTTCTCTAGCTCCTCACGTCTAAATGTAATCAGTATATATATGTTGACATGTTCAGTGTATGGCATAAATTTTGTAGTGACAAAATGGTTTTCCAAAATTCCCATAGAGGTAGACAGATAGAATATAGGCTCGCGTATTAAATCAGTAGCCTGAGCGACGAATGGGTGCGAATACGGAGCCGATCCATCAGTAGGCTGAGTAACGAACTGTCAAACAGGAGCCAGCGCCAAGGGTGCATCCAACGCAGCAGTAGCCTGAACATCGGGTTGTTCCGAAGACGGAGCCAAACCATCAGTAGGCTGAACTCTGGGTAGTTCCGAAGACGGAGCAGTAGGCTGAACCCCTGGTTGTTCCGAAGACGGATCAGCAGCAGCAGCAGCACAGGGTTACGGGCTTGCGCTAGGGCTTGCGGACATTGCGAGGCTTGCGCTAGGTGGCGGGCTTGCGCTAGGGCATGCGAGGGGCGGACAAGCCTCATTTCGATATGGTCCGTTGCCACAAACACTCCCTGCATCCTCCAGCAATGGCGTATCCGCCATCACCATATCGTTTTGGTTCATCCTACAGGAATAAACAAAGTTATGTCTTTAAAACAATAAAAAATAGACTAACAAAGTTACAGAAAGATATCTTTAGAATAAAACAAAAAATAGACTCGTAAGAACTGGCAGTACTTAAATCGAAAGTAGAACAACTGTCCGTCACGGACAAGATCAAGAGCCCAAATAATGTCTGAACTGCGGCATTCGCTGTTTTATTAAACAGTTGCCATACCCTGCCAGATGAACAACAACAAAACCAAATCAAAACGAAATCAAAACCTAAGCGAAAACGAAACCGCTATACGTATTGTGAACAGTTTGCCTGCCTGCAGCGGTGGGGTCTCATAAAAAAGGCATCGCTGAGGCGGTGGACACACACATCATCAGCTTTTCGTCGAGTAAACATTCTTTTCCTCAAGATTGATCAACAAGTTCAAAAAATTGAGTTGATAAAAGTGGGAAATCATGCAGTGACTTATAACCGGACTCTCCAGAGGTTTGCATTCATTGAAGCTGACAATTTTATGCCCACGACACTACCAACATTTGAAGTAATCATGAACATTTTTAAGATGAAGGAAGGAGTGACTGTTTTATTAAGACAGGCCTCATTGAGTGTGGAGCTGGAGTGCAACTCGCTTGGGTTCTTGAACAATAAATCAAAACTGCACGATGCTGGACCACGATGCTAGAGCGTGGTACATCTCAGTCGCTCGAGCAAATCTCGGAAGACAAGACCCTAACATTGGATATACCAGACATATCATTCTATAACGTTTTCTCAACCTATGGTGAAGATGTTCCTGAAAGGAGATGTTGGCGGACAGTATTAATAAAAATGTAGAAACAATAATTTGTATACACTAACCTTTGTAATGCATCAAGTCCGACTTTGTAAAAGTCAGTTTCTGTAGTCTGTTGCGGGTAGTGCCACGCATGTGTCTGCATCGGCGGTCTCTGCACGGTTGTCGAGGTTGCCATGTTGAGGCTGCTGCCGTTGCTGGCAGTGATGTACAAGCAGCGGATGACGCTAGTAGTTTGGGTTACCGTACCTAGGATCGCCGTGATAGTTTGGGCGATGACTGGCCAGCGGATAGCCCTGATACAAGTAATTTGCTGGAGGGTACTGCTTCGGTCTGCACATGAAAATTTATATACTAAGATAAATAAACATTTGGCTCTATCATGGCATAGTTTGATTACAGGGTACAAAAAATGTGTATACATTTTTGTTAAACATACCTCATCATCCCTGAAGTTCTGGGTTGATCTGGCCTACCCCGATCGAGTTGTTACCACGATCTGCTTAATAAAAATAGAAATGAATTAACGAAGATAAAATCGATTGCTGGAAAAAACATGCGGAAGCCACATTGGTTGATGTTAGAGATGTTGACACGACCGATCTAACTTTAGAGATGTAAAAAAATAGCCCACTCTGATAATTACCTGTTGACGCCGAACAGGTCCTTGATTTCATTATATCCTTGATGGAATACATCTGCGAATGAGAGAAAGTCTTTTTAAGTTAAAGGTTCCTTGAAACATAGTTAGTTGTGTATCACCTGTTAGGTAAGATGGAGACTGCTAGGTATGCGGACGTTACCCTATTCAACAAACCCGCTCGATTGTTTGTGAGCGGGTTCTCATCTAGTGGGAAAAGTGTCCATGTTGAAAAATTAATCACTAAATACATTGTTAGCTTCTATGAGGTGGTCATTTCGGGGTTAGAGCACTTCCCTGTAAGGAAACACGATAAGATAAAAATTCATACAGGACAAGTTGCATTCGATCCATTATAATAAAAAAGTAAACTCTTCGTAGTGTAAGACGATTTCATGTTAGAATCAGAGTCTCTACGTATTATTGCATGTTTCTTTCGTCAAGGACGCCACGCAAATATCAGTGCAATATAATTAAACAAATCCCTCTTTCACTCAAGTCCACTCCACCATGCGATATCTTTGAATACCACACTTTTTCTTATCCTACGCATGCGCGATATAAATCCATTACGTTACTTTGGCAAACATTCTTTGCAAAAGACATGATTGAATCGTTTATCTCTGTATATAAGATGCATTTGGAATAAAAACCATATAGTCACATCATGGTCGATTTCACACTCCCAAGTGATTCGAAACTCTTGTCTAGAGAACACATTGCAGGATATGAATTTGAACAAGTGATGCCTCTATAAAATATTCTGTATGCCAGATTTGAGATTAGTATCGAATTAGAATAGAGTGTCCACTACAATCCAGAGGCTGCTGGATCATACTCTAGCACGAAGGTCCTACATCAAAGTTACACGAACATTTGTCCGTCTACAACAAGGTCCTACAAGGGTCAGAGACTTATGCACGATTTAAACAAGCTCCCTTGTAATTTACCAGACGCATGTTCACAGCTGCGCATCCTGGATCGATTCTCTGTGCGGATGTTGCCTGTATGAAAGATAATGCAGATAAAATTGACGGAATTAGATATTTATTGATCGTCATTGATATATACAGCAAATATCTGTGTATACAACGCTTGAAATCAATTACATTGGAAAATATGATTGCAGCATTTGATACTATATTCAACGAACTAGTATGGCCAACAACTCGGATATGTTCAGATCAGGGAAGTGAGTTTATGAACAAAAGCTTTCAAGCTTATTTGACCAGCAGTAACATATCCATTTATTACACCTACAACAAGGCCGTTAGAGCATCACCTGCTGAACGGGTAGTACGGACTATAGAACTGAAGTTGGGTAAATATATGCATACTAAAAAGACGGAACGCTATATAGATGACTTGCAAAGAACTATGAACACGTACAATATGACACTACATTCATCATTGATGAGCCGGTTCCCCTTTGACGTTTATCTGTTGAAAGACCCAAGTTAATATCAGGCACTGTTGTCCAAAATGTATAAAATGCGGCGTTAAAAAAAATTAAAGTGCCCAGTACACAACTAAAGGTGGGAGCGTACCTACGCTTACATTGCAGTGATCCCAGTTTCAAGACATTCAGGAGAGGACACGAACCAAAGTTCATGAAGGAAGTGTTCCGTGTTTCACGTATTTATCAAAAACATTACCATCCGACCTATGAAATAACTCTGCTTGATACTGATGAACCGATCAAAGGTTTTGCCTACAGGCAGGAACGAATTCAGTGTTACCGACCATATATTTATTCCATCAAGGTCTCGAAGAGAAGAATAAAACGAGGTAGGAAGCAAATCTACGCGATTTACACGGATTATCCAGACAGCAAACATACGTGGAGAAATGAAAGAAACGTCGTGTCGTGATGTGTGATAAACGTACTTTCCAACAGAAAATGAAATTTTATGATAAATTAAATTAACTAAAATCATCCGAAACTGTTAACTGATGAAGAAATTAAAATCATTTGCGAAATACTTACAAATAGACGGAGCTGAAAATTGGTCTGTGACAAGCTAACCAAGTCACGGGTAACTAAAATTAACTCTATAATAAAACAATTAGGCAGTAAATCGTCCGAGAGTAAATCGTCCGGGTACAAAAGGAAAACTTTATCAACCGTGCGTGAAGGGTTTTTGTTAAATTTACTATTTCACACTGCAGTGAGTTTCATGACAAAAAAATAAATCATGGATGAATCGGTTTACTACCTAGTTCCAAAATCCAAGACGTATGAGTTTACAACAAATCATATTGGCGGTAGCGCTGCACCCTTATCGGTCACAACAACCCAGAAATAACAGAACATAGCAGTCAATATCGCAGTGTCAAAGGCTGAACGAGCGTGGGGACGATATGCTAGATTTGAATGCTTTGCCTGAAATAGCACTAAAAGTATTCATTTTTTTCCAAGGCCTATATCGCACTAGTATCACTACAGAACCCACACCGAACCCGATCAAACAAAACGAGCCACCTAATGGCGACGTTGCATCACTGTGTACAGCCTCATTGCCCTACGTAGCTAAATCATTGTACACTGGTTTGCGTCACTAGCTAAAAACCAACACAGCACTTACATTTGAATCGAACGGCTTTGTTAGCCATCCCAATGTCCAAAGTCGTATTCACGTTCTCGATCTCCTCAAAAGCTTGTTGGCCAATAAGACATTGATAAGCAAAGATGTCAATGACATCATTCAAACGTTCCTGGATAAAATGCCTCAAGCATTTCACAAAAATAGAACATTGAAAATTGAAGAGGAGGAGGACGCAATAGAGAAATTTTGGGACAGTTTATAAAATACCACACGGCTCCGTAACACCGACATAACACTCGTAAACACTGTTAAACATTCACTGAATAAAAATCACAGAAAAGCATAAACTGGTACGCAAAACATGTTCGACTATGACAGGGTAAAATATGTATGCCATCGCATATCACTTGCGGGAGGTAGTGCCTTTTCGCGACCAAGAGATAAGCTCCCGTGAACGTCCCAACACTGCACTCATAAGCATGGCTGACAAATGTAACGTATGAGAACAGGAAATAAAGTGGGTCCCCTAGCTAAGATACGCCCTAAATAATCGTAACACAACCGATATTCATCTACAATACCACGTATTGTAGATGAATATCGTAAACGGAGGGGGGGGGTGAGACCGTGAACGGAGTCCCGAGCACCATCCGAGGATGCTCTCATAGACTGGGAGGAGGGTGTCGGGGTAACCAACGTGCGAGGTTGCTCACTCATCATCTGCTGGGTTACGCGGGGCGGGGCATCGTCAGAGCTCCGCTCACTTGTTGACTGTTGGGATAGGAGGGCGAGGCATTGTTTGAGCTCCGCTCACACCTGAATTGCCTGGGCGATCGTGAAATGGAGCGTGCAAGAACATCCGAAGACTTTTCTGAAGAGTAGTGAATCCATTTTAAAAAGGACACACCGTTTTGAAAAAAACATTCACCGATTTTAAAATCATCACCGCCTGGGCTGTTTTGAGGTCCCTACACGCAAGGGGTTTCGACAGCATAACGCATTTTGGTGACATCATGCTTATGTTGAATATCTATGTATGCCTGAATAATTTCTTACCGAAACAGTATAAATATGTAGCTGAGGTTGAAATAAATCATTAGAACATCAGCAGGCATGGAGCTGCCGCAATTTTCCTGACATCGTCTAAGGATATATATCATATGTCTAGTTATTTCATCGCTGATCATTTTTTTATTGTATCGATCTACAAATAAGCTCATATATTTTAAACAAATCACGTGTGATGTGACATTCGACCATAATATTACGGCATATATATCAAACACAAAAGAAAATCATTGTGAATATCGTAGAAATAAATAATATAGTTGCAGAAAATAACATTAAACTAACGAAATCAATCTCACATGTAAATTGATCACAGAGATCGGATAAAGTCGTTAGCAAGGTTGAAAAAATTCAGCATGAACGTGTCCGAAAATCAACATTCCTGCAAGCAGAATATGTGTGGGGTTTTAACCTGTAATACTGCATGTAACTGTTAGATTTATTATCAAAATGCAATTAAAAAAAAGCAAAGGCAACCTATATGTAAATGTGCAAGCCTATACCTTACGAATAATCTGAAAGCTGTCCGTCTGTCCGAATGAGTTACCCGTTAGCCGTGAGCCAGCCGTAAGCCAGCCGTAAGTTACTCGTAAGCTATCGTCCGTTATCTGACTAAGGTCCCCAAAAGTAATTAACTTGCCCCAGAAGTTAATAATAATTACAATGTACGAGTTACATGGGAGCTAAGTCGGACATCCAAACTACTTAGATACATCCTAATCATTACATTGTCCGAATCGCTCAGGGCTGTTTTGTCTCACTTATAACTACTGCTAGGGAGGGGTGTTGGGGTCTTGTTATGAGGTTGTGTTTACGATGTATGGGTATCGTCTGAGAGGTTGGGTATGCTTGTAGATTTAACTGTTATAGCATAATTAGGAAATTCGGGTTTCGTGTGATTGTTATTGCTTTTTTATTCATGAATATTTGGCCGTCGCGGTCACCTGCCTCATGGAGACAGGAGCAGTATTAGCACGTAGGGTGGAAGGCTTTACAGTCCTTTCCGGCATGCTCGCCGGCCTACCTCCTACAACGTTGAGCCGTATTCAAGGCCATGTCGCAACTGAGAATTTTTCGTTTACCCTTGTTCACCCGGGAATGCTATGAATTCTTTGCGTCAGGTCTTATGAAGGAGATTTGGTTTTGGTAGAACTAGCCATAGAACTCGAGTTTTGTGATTTGATCCTTGTTGCTAGAAAAACTTAAGTGACACCTTAATGCTTTGTTAAACCTGATGCAAAAGCGCACAGATCAGTTGTGGGGTGTATTGGGAAGTTTAAATAATTTGTTTGGTATCATTGAATGACGGATTTAATTCAACAGTAACTTTGTGTTTTCCGATGTGGGTAATTTGTTGTATAGCGTTACTTTATTCAAGTTCTACGGTGTGGGTGTGGGCCAGATACTTCTTCCCCTGTCGGTGGACGGTTACCGATTTACCTCTTAGTTGCTGGGAGAGTGAATTCATCTTAATTGATGAATTCGTTGTGGGAGCAACTTGGCTTGCACCGCTATCTATGAGCGTTATAGGGAAGTAAGTAGGGAATAATGCCGATCTTTTCTCCTAAGTGGGAGGGTCAGCCTGGGAGGAGTAAATCGACTCCACAGCTTCTCGTCGCCCAATCCCGGGGTCTGTCTGGAATTGGAGAATTTCTCTTGCTATTTTATCTTGAGGGCAGTCTTTGAGTCAGGTGAGGTAGCCGTTTGATTTGCAATAAAAGCAATTAGATTCATCGGATGGGCACGACTGGGCATCGTCCCGTCTATCAGGGTCATCTTGTGAGCAGAGTGAGCATCTTTGCTTGCCATTACAATCTCTGATCATGTCCGTATTTTTGACATTGATAACATTGCATCTGAAATCTGTCAAATGGTGTAACCTTGGTTTGGTAGCAAAAAAAGCTTTTTTATGTATTTAGGTCATCCGAAGCTCAAACTGTCGAGCACCTTTCATTTTTTCTGTACCGGGTGGTGTTGAATCCTGCTGCTTTTGATTCAGCATTAGAGTTACGATAAAAACTGTTTATGGATCATTTATATTTTTCACTTTAGTACCACCAAAATTTTGAGAAGTTCAACCGGATTTAATCACAAAAGAATGCGCAATCATATGAGCATAGAGGAAAAAAAATCGCGCCAGACCTAAAGATCAAATGTTTAAATCGGAACAGTGCAATTTTATTATTTTGAAACACCCGAAAAGCTCCTCTCAAAAGGTGTTGAAACAGAAATGTGAGCTGAAGTATAACATACTTTGAAGAAAAAATAAGTTATGCCCACACCATTTCACTAGTCGACTTTGTCGATAGATGGAAGCAAACGCTGTGCTGCTGCAGCGCTACAACACGGAAGTCTGTTTTCTGAAGCAACTCTTTACGCGAAACATTTGATGACACAACAAGCGGGAGGGAACCTCACCTCATAATTCACCTTGAAGTTACAGAAAAAAAATCCTGATGCTACAACCTACAAAGTTTAATAAGAAGATTTTAAGCCATGCAGGATTCATCGATGTCAAGCATTAGATGATGACCCCACGCAGATAGATTTGATGCAGCAGACATATATGATGCATCAGACATATATGATGTACCAAACAAAATCAATCCAGCTGAAAGACCAGATGCAGCAGACTGTTTTAGTAGCAGACAGATTTGGAGCAGCAGACAGGTTGGAGCAGCTATGATTTGGTGCTGCAGACACATTTGGTGCACCTGGCATCTAGCTATAATTTGGTACTGCAGACACATTTGGTGCACCAGGCATCTAGCTACGATTTGGAGCAGCAGACACATTTGGTGCACCAGGCATCTAGCTACGATTTGGAGCAGCAGACACATTTGGTGCACCAGGCATCTAACTATGATTTGGAGCAGCAGACACATTTGGTGCACCAGGCATCTAGCTATGATTTGGAGCAGCTGACAGATTTGGTTCAGCAAACTGTTATGAGTAGCAAACTAATTTGGTAGCTTTCTGTCCTGGAGAAGGTCAGTAAAACGTACTCGCTGAATTACACGCTGCTAATATTCCCAACTTATACTCTAGCTTAGGTTTATAGTGTAAATAAATATATCACCAATAGACAACGCGTGTGTTTTTGGAAATCCTTTGCCTGCATTAACGTCAGTTATAACTATTTCGCTATGTAACAACAAAAAATAAAGGCTACGAAACCACGTTCAGTAACCATCTCATTTCTGATGAACGTCTTCCAGTAACGAATAAATGGTGCAAACAACATGCAGTAATAACGACGAATAAATCGTTGATACTTGAACGTGTCACAAAATCAAAAAGCAACGATACTGTATTCAACTGCGACACAGCTCTGACAATAGCATGCTGCGACACAGCTCTGACAATAGTATGCAGCGACACAGCTCTGACAATAGCATGCTGCGACACAGCTCTGACAATGGCATGCTGCGACACAGCTCTGACAATAGTATGCAGCGATACAGCTCTGACAATAGCATGCTGCGACACAGCTCTGACAATAGCATGCTGCGACACAGCTCTGACAATAGTATGCAGCGACACAGCTTTGACAATAGTATGCAGCGACACAGCTCTGACAATAGCATGCTGCGACACAGCTCTGACAATAGTATGCAGCGACACAGCTCTGACAATAGCATGCAGC
>SDVV010005655.1:1745-19039 GCA_016164225.1 Gammarus roeselii | reverse complement strand
AATATGTCGAGACAGATGCAAGCATTACATTGGACCATTAATTTCAATAAAAATAAGCAGAGTAAGTCTGATCACCGACGTTTACTTTATCATGACTATTTACTGTTTCAACTGTCATTTACTTAGCTTGAGAGCAGAAAATGTCCGACATGAGGTTGTCTATTACATTATTACGCATTGTTTGGCGTACGATGGCACTAATTTAAAACTAACTCCATAGTTCGCATGACAAATTATTATATGCACACAGGAAGAAAATATTTCAATGAGACATAATCTATGGGTACACTAAATGGACTGATTTCTACATGAACAAGATAATTGGAAATTTGAGCATGTGAGGCGAGGGAAAATGTATATATACAGAATGTAAGCATCTATAGATGAAATGTTGAAACACAAATAGTTGACACGGTAAATTGCATAGCAGAAGTAAATTACAATTCATGAGTTTCTGCACGTACAAGTTCAAACAAGTATAATTTTAGTTTACGTTCAAAGGCAGCTATACTTCTGCCAGTCCTTGTATCTATGGTAATCGAATTTCAGGCTTTAGCAGCTCTGTATTTTAAAAATAGTTGGGACTGTGTTGACGAATTTCGGGGAATTTGCAAATCCGCATTGTTGCGAAGATCATACATAGGATTATTTCTAATGAAAAAACTGTTATCAATGTAAGTTAAATGATTCAAAGCTTTATAGACAAACACTGCAGCTGAAAAGTTAATGATTTGACATAGCGGGAGAATGTTCTATTGACAAAATAGAGGCAACGTGTGGTCACGTCTGCTAGCATGCAATAGTGTTCTGATGACACGCTTTTGACTAAGAACGAAAGAATTGAACTATGCTGTAAGAGACGCTGTGTTTCAGTGGAATGTTGCTGGAAAGCCTCGAGGGGGTCAACTTGCAGTGGTAATGCAAATAGCCAAATCCCGTTTCATAGAAAACTCGCGTTCTAAAATAAAATGAACAATAATTACGAGCGCAGGTTTTTCTCTCAAAGTTGCGTGATGGTAAATGTAAGGATTTTTGCTAAAAAAAATTAAGCACACAACCCAACGAAAGAATCACTTCCACTCACTGTTGCATGAGTTACGTGCATGGATGACATTGCGAGAGTCTGGGGAGAGCAGTTTCTGGATATTGCAAACTTTGTTGTCACGAAGGAAAATAGAGAGTGGGTTCAAGGAGCCATTAGCAATATTCCGGTTGTAAACGAAACAATCAGTATTGCCGAGGTCAGGGCCATTATAAGGGGATTAAAAAAAACAAGGCAGTTGTCAACGATGATACTCCTGGAGAAGTGTATAAACATGTCTCTAACAGATTGATGACGGTGCCAGCTCTCTTCCTCTCTGGCTGCATACGAGCCAAGCAGTTGCCCAGAGATGTAATGCATTCACTTACTATTCCGCTTCTAAAATGTAAAAACGAAGGACCCGTCTGACATAAATAATTACCGCCCAATTGCAATTGTTACCTCAATTGACAAAGTTCTGTAGCAGATCGTCAATATACTACCAAGAGCACCCATACAATTTAAGTACTCTTCGAGGTTTTCATTCGAGTTTACTAGGAAGTACACATTTAAGAACAGATCGGAGGTCCCATCTCAAGTAACGCTCAGGCCCAGGATTCTATCGCAATTGTTCTGTATGATCTTGATAATTGGGCTCAAAGATCATTGCCAAATGAATGTCCGTCCTCCAAATAGCCTACCCAACCCAATTTCATCGGACACATAATTCGAAGAAATTGAGAATGAACAAATATCTTCTCCCAAAAGAGGAAGGTAACTTAATCTGCCGTGGAGACTACCACGTCCCCTGCAGGGCTACTAAATCTGCTTGTTTGCTTGCATACATCAGCCACACACCCTTCACAGTTACCGACCAATCCGGAACAGTTGAGAGATGGGATGCGAATTATTCCCACATTACCGTGCTGTGACTCCATCACGAGGCCGCTTACTGATGTACTGCATTCCCATGTCCTTCGCGGGCTTTCCTCGCAAACGGGCATTTCTCCCGATAAATTGCAGGCGGGTCTCTGCCTCCCAAATGTCTTCAACAAACAGCGCCAGTTCTTAAAGCTTAGCATCCCAATATAATTCATAATGGAACGTGTTCCCCTTTGCACTAAGACCCTTCTTGCTCTTGGAAGGCACTTCTTCTAAGTGCTGTGTGATGCGTTCAATCATCCGTTTCAGAGGAAACTTGCTTCTAGAGCACAACAGTGAAACAAATACAGTAGTTTCGCAACGCCTCTGGGTGCGGTGCTCTGTAGCACTGTGCGACCGTTTCCAATTTTCCAACTGGGATTTTTCCTTGCCGCTTTCTTATTCTTTCTAGATTCTGAAAGATCGACGAATCCTCGTTGATTGTTCGGAAATGTGTCATCCGTTTCACTTACTTTAGAAGAGTCACTTAATCTACGGATATTCATCTGCAGTGCTTCGCTGAATTTTGGGTTTCTGGAGTCAGGAGTGATAAAAGTGCCAACTCTTGGTGGTGATGTCATTTGTGGTGCTGCGTGCTGTGCTCCTGATGCAGGAAGTAGTGAGGATATTCGCTGTGATAATAGACGCAGGGTCTTACCTTTACTGGCCGAGAGAGGGGAGTGCTGTCGTCCAGTCGCGCAGTGCGCGTAGTTGCCAGTTTGTCCTGTCTGTGAAGAGTGTTGATACCTTCAGTCAGACTTGTTGCTCCATTTACTTTGGCTCTTGCTTCAGCAATGAAACTTTCTACGTCCAACATTTACCTACTATCGCTGCAAGCACATCTTTCTGGTGTTCTGAAAGATATCAGTACTTTGTTTAATTTCTTCATCATAGCTTCAATCGCTGCACCATGCGAAGCTAGTGTCGCTGCGACTTCACGATTCTGTGAGACGATGTGGGCCACATCAATATTTCTAAAATTAACAGGAGGTCTTCTGTCAATATATACAGCGGTAATTTTCGAGATATTTGAGTCATCTTGTTCCATCAGTAGAAGAATTGTTTTCTAGTAAATTGATGATGCCCTTTGCTTCTCCCCGTCTGGAACTCATGTTCTTGCCATAAGATGGCGCTTTGGGCATGATTTTAACATAGAAGCTCAAGGCTTTCGCCGCCTCCTCTTTATTTGGGTATGCTCCTATTGCAAGCTTTCTTACGCCTGCATTTGGAGATGCATTCCTTCTGGCTTTAAGAAAGCACAGAAGATCGTTCACAAACACTTTCTCCCCTCCGGCATCATTATAGCTACTCACATTGCTGCAAGAAGCCACCAGCTTCGGTGTCGCACTATACTCACAACATACTATGTCGTTGGTGCCCTCACACCATCGACGATACGGACAATGACCGTTGACTGTCCGTGCACTTTCAAATCAGTACACATATGGTTTTAGAAGTATTGAACCCTTGAGTAGGGGTTGAACATAAATTGTTGATAATTTAGATTGTGAGTTAATTAATAATGATTTGCTAGCGACCGGGGTTAGCCCCGATACTGTCTGACAGTTTGGTGGGCTTTCAGCCGCCGGTTAGCAAGCTCATGAATACACTTGATGCTTCTGACTTAGCCACGCATCAGCCAGAATGCAAGGTCGTTCGGCTTTCAGTCAGGTAAAAAAATATAGTCCTAATCAGGAAGGAAGTGGTTACACTCAATATTTAGTCCCAGGAAAGTTGATCAAGAGAACTGTTGGCTGGTCCCACTTTAATTGGTAGTTGAATGTAACTTAACCTTGCGAAATGGTGTGGGAGAGAGGCGACTGTATGAGGCTCTGGAGCACTGGGATGACGGGCGTCCTCAATATGGTGGTGGCCAAAGGTGCTGACGGCAGTGGCCTAGAGGCTGCAAGGAACCGGAGTACATACTATGAGATAGTATGATACTCCTGTGCAGCGTATTCACAATTTACCAAGAGAGGGAGATTAGCATGTATTAGAGAATGATTGGTGGCTGTTACAGCTCTCCGACGCCACCTAAGTCAGGAATTAGCACGTATAAAAATTAATTAATAAAGTCTGGTGATAATACAGTTCATTAAAGCAATCCATTCTGCAATAGTGGCTAAAGCTTAGAAGATCAAAGGTTGAAAAGAACAGTAAGATCCTAGCTGCAACTGCACAAAAATGACGCCTAATAACTATACATTTGCTGAAATCCAACATCAGTTGTCTCAATATCAAATTAAATTCATCTTCTGCTAATTTATTCAACATCGGATACTTTACTTTAAGTGTTATATTTAAAAATTGAAACAATTCCAAATGAAAGATTTAAAGGCGACTACATCTAATATAAGATACAAAAACAATCATCTAATGTTATGAGGCAAAAATCAACGATAAAAAAAAATATGGCAACCTACAGTTTTACAATATTAAAATACAGCAGAGCTGCGGGAAAATGTAATTAGCTTTTGTTTTTGCCAATTGAAAGAATGTCGTCCATTGATTAGTAAATTTGACAATCGGACTTCATGTGTCATATTCAAGAATGTAAACTCATTGCTAGGTGAGGAAAATATGGTTATTAAATGACTCATGAATGCAGGAGTGACATTACCCGCAATAAATTGCAAAATTTCATAATTCATTCTGTTAGCATTAAGCAACACAATTGGTTGACCCAAACATATAAACATCAAATAACTAAACTGCAAAATAATGTGAAAATATACATTGTTCTCCAGGCAGCAGTTCTGGAAAGTGCACAGAATAAAAATGGAGATCAGATTGTTTCTAACATTACCTAACCATGGTAAAAAATGGAACACAAAAATAAATAAACAAAATCAGTTCTATTTCTACAATAAAATTCAATTTTGCATAAGAGAATCCTATTGCTTGAAGAGTATTTAGGTACCAATTAGCTACCTAAGCATAAACCTTAAAAAATCAACATGTCGATATTTTCTCCCTCCTGGCATGGAACCAGAAAAGGACTGAGCAATCTAATCACCAGATCTAAACAAATCAAAATTCTACATAACGTACACGTGGGGCTAATTCAGGTGATAAGGTAATGAATGTAGAAGAAGGGGAAACTTGAAAATAGTTTAATAGTAGAGGATTGTGCAGGATCTGATTGTGTGGACTGCCAGAACACTGCTCGCTGATTGCTCGCCAAGACCCTCAGGACAACTTTAAGGTCACGACTACCTCGAGTTATGCCAGGAACAGGATCAGGCAACAACGGCCAGGCACAGATTTCTACTGAAATGCTAAGCAATAGCCAAAAATTGGGATGCGCTAATGCTGAAATTGAGTAAAACTTATCACTGCAATACAGGCCCAAAATATGTTAGATGGAATTTTATTTAATATAGCCCTACCTAATGATTGTTAAACTAAGCACTTGCATCTACCTGATGCGTACAAAAAAACTCTGCTAGCTACTTACAAGGAGGTTGAAGATAACTGGATGATGATTATGTGGTTCCCTATTCTACCTCATAAGTATTTCAGTGGTTTTGGTTCAATTGATCAAATGATGATGTTGATGACAATGAGAGTTCTAGACTTGTCAAGATGCACAGAATAATGTTCTGATTCACTGAATAGTCACAAGTGAGGCTGATATTGGAACGAAGGGATAAAGAACGCGGAAAAAATTAGACGGTTGGTTCTCCTTGATCCATGTGTCAAAATGAATGTTCCCAAGTTGTTTCAACATTTGAATGTGACATTTGAATTGTTGTAGAAGACATTCACTGAAAGATTCATTATAAGGGTCTTGTTGCAGCCTAAAAACGGACATCTTGGCTGTGTTTACATTTGCAAGCTGTGCATTGAGTCTGCGACATCAGTTGCAGAAGGCGTCTGGACTTGCGACGCGATTTGCTAAAATTTGATTGTGTTGTTGAGTATTGTATTATTTGTTTACACTAGGCAACCATTGATATTTTGTTTATTAGACAACTCATACAAAGAATTTCAAGGTGCATTGCCATTCCTTTCATTCGTTTCATTCGTGATCATCCATTTAATTGTTCAATTCATTCAATTGGCAACTACCAATGGTCTGTGTGTGCCTAATTAGGTTTTAGCAATGTCTGTTGACGTGTTGCTATTGTTTGCTACTTACTACGTGATTGTTTGCTACTTACTACGTGATTGTAGAATGTACATTGGAACCGTGGCTTCTGAAACTACGATTTGAATTTAATTATTAATTTATTTACTTTGCTATTATACAATTATCAGCATATTTTCATGGCTACATGGTACTGTGGTAGAAGAGCCAATAATGGAACGATTGGCCGCTACACACACACTTTCATGTCACCATCGTTAATTATTTGAACATTGAAATTGACTTTTCGTAAGCACTCGGCTGTTACACAGCCGTTTTTTCCACATAGTCACTCACGGCAGCACATCAGAGCAAAGAGTACGTCAACATCTTGGAACACTGCAGGACATCCTTACTCCATCAGCACAGCCTGCGTGAAATAGCTTCGAGGCAATTACTTCAGATCCGACACGTCCTAAATCAGTTTTCTCAGTCATCCCAGCACTTGCCTCTCTCAGTACAAATCATAAAGCTAACCTTGATACCTCTCAGTGGCAGGCCTTCTTCCGGGACCTAGTATACCACCATCACGCAAGCTGAACTTGCATCTACTGCGATGGTACCGTTCGTTGGGGAGAGGTTGCCTTCGCTGTATGGAGTGCCGCCTTCAAACTCCTTTCGGTCTTCCGTCGCATTGCTCTATCTTCACTGCTAAGCTCAGTGTAGTCTACTACGCCCTGCTGTTGGTTGCTGGGAAGCCTGGGAGGTATGTTATCTTTACAAGCTCACTGAGCACAATACGAGCCCTCAAATCATGCCAGCCTTTCTCTAACTATCTGGTTGACCGCATTCGTTTGCGAATGGCAACTTTCTTACTTCGATGTCGAAAGAATTGCTCAAAATGAATCAGTTTTGATGTTTATCTAACGGTAGCTACATATTTATATCCAATTAGGCGGTATTTTCTTCATCAGAAAACCTTTTGCTTATGTAAAGATTTAATAATGAAAGCATATGTCGGTAGATAGAAATATTTTCAGTATTGTGTCGTGGCTACAGTGGCTTTTCAGTCTCGGGTACGCACCATATTTTCAAGTAATGGGAACAAGAGAACAGAAAGGCCATAAATGAGAAAGCAATTAATATGCCCCGTGAATTGATAAGTAAATTAGAGTTGTTGTACAATGCAAGACAAACAAATCGGCATAAGGGAAAAAACTTAGCTAGTTATGGTGGTTTTCTCTGGAGGCCAGGACTGGAAGGCAATGAGAGTAGAGCTCCATTGTTTGGGCTCTGGCTTGAACCTGTGGTCCAAGAATGGCGCCTTCTGCCTTGACGATTGCTTGATTCGGGGCACGTTGGGCATTCTTGCTAGGATCTGTTTTGTTTTTCTCTTGGTCCTGTGAACCACCATTGGTGGTGCCCCCCGGATAGCCTGGCTGGGCCTCCGGGGACAGGGCTGAGGAATAATTCCTTATGTTACAAGGAGTTAGGTTTATTTTTTCCAAGACCTCTTTAAGCTCACCCAATAAAGCCGCAGGCAACAATTTTTGTCTATAATTACATGGGAAGTTTGGGCTCAGTCTGGTATTTACAGGTCTAGTTAAGAAGTTAGCATAAATTGTTATTAAAATTAAAGAATGGAGGGACTGGCTTCGCTGAGTGTTAACTACGCACCATATTTTAGAATTGGCTTTTATGGAATTTAATTTTCAATGAAATTCAAATTTCGTCAATTATAACACAGCAATAAGAAGTATGTGTGGAATAAAAGATTCGGCAGGGTTCATAGGGAATAGATACCTGCTGAAGTTATTTTCTAGCTGACACAAAATACAGTCCGGCTTGGCTGCCACATGGCTTATGACATTATTTATCTAACAAAATGTATATCCGTTACCAGAATATGTTTAGCTAGCTTTAAATATAAAACTATGAGAGGGCATTAATAATCTAAGAATGCGTTCAAATATTTATATTTTGTCTACTTATATTACACTATTTAAAATAATAACCAAATCAGGCCACATCACATCCAGCCTGGTGATGTACTCTGAACTGACCAGTTCCACAAATTGGCAATGCATGGTGATTTATATGTAATCTATCGATATATTTAAATGCATGTTTACATCCATATTACAAGCCCCTAAATGCTTAAAAAGAAGCAGTTAATGAAACCTAATATAACCTGAAAAACTTACCCAATACTTCTGGCAGGCAGACACTAGGCCACGCACTAAAAAAATGTGTAGGGAATGAGTGTTTTGGTTCTCGATGCCTCGTCACAGGCTTACTCGATGTCGCCGCTAGTGGAATAGTTTAAACTATTTATGTCTGAAACGCATTTTAGATATTTCGGCTCCCATGATTCGGTCTCTTTGAATGAGCACCAATGAGCAAGGTAATGATTACCAGTCTATTTTAATTCCAATTGCAAGGACACTTGTCCTCTATACACACCTGATTTCAGTGCACATGTGTTTTTTTGTTGTAGTGAAAAACGAGGCTGCAGATGCTCTGGCAGAGAAGGCCCTTTGCCTGTCTCTCCCAACGAAGTTCCTACGCCCATCTGATGATTTGGCCCGGGCCCTGGACTGATACTACTACGCCACCTGGCAGTGGCAGTGGACTGCAAATAGCTCACCCTATTTGTCAAACATGCCATTGCTGGGCCACTCTGCGCAGGAAAGTCTTGACCGACATTCTCAAGTTGCCTTCACTCAACTTCGCCTCCAGACCTGCAGATTGAGTCATGAACATTTCTTCTCAAAGACCCAGTATGCCCAATGTGTATCCTGTGCCACGTACTTTACTATTTACCATGCCCTGATGGAGTACCCGGAGTTCTCAGCCCATCGAGGAGCCTTGCGTAACTCCTGTGCTGTCCTTCACGCTGCCCACCATACTGGACACTGAGTTCCCAGCAGGAGATCTCCTGGTGTACTTGAGCAAGTGCAACCTACTTCAACGACTTTGAGCCCAAAATAGCCTACCCTGCATGAATAACAGGCGCCAAATGCCGAAATAGCACGGTGCCGGACACACACCAAATAACACACCATATAAGTAGCCCGAAGCCCCATGGCTTTGAACGACGTATACATTGACTTCTATGGAAAAAAATATTTTCAACGTGCTTCCTAATTTGACTCTTCTGCCTTACCCGGCAGATTATTCATATTTTTTGTTATATAAAGTTGTGTTTAAATGTATTTCTATGCCCTTGGTGGTTCTTATTAAGTTATTTTTTTTTTTTTTAAACAGAAAAATCTTGCTATTTTGCTATGCATACTTTTCTCGTCCAGCAACCACTCTATTTCCCGCCAATATTGTATGTGTCGATGAACTACGATTAAGCAACGCACTACATTATTGTGATTTATTATTGAAATGGATGTTGCAGAACTTCAGACTAGTCAAGCTCAAGTGAAAGATGACGTCGGAGATCGTTGTCAAAAATTATTTCAGGATTTCTTAGAGGAGTGAGTACATAGCTTAGACTAATCTAGGCCTATATTCTTGATTTCCAAAACAAGCCTGCAACGGTGGCGGGAGTCTCATCCTACCACCTGTTGGACCCTTGTAGCACTCGGCAAATAATCCCTTCTCCGCCCTCTACATCAGAGATTTTTGTTTCACTTTACAAAACTTGTTGAGTTTACTTTACGTTTATCAGTAGCTTTCTGATGTTATGCACACGTATATTTAATGACTGAAGGAGATGGGGAGATCTCAGCCAGACAAACACATAATATTAGAATGAGTGCTGTTGACCAAATCTGCAGACCTAGTTTAAGAGTATGGTATTTCAAGTTAGAACCTCTACTGAATTTTGTGGGGGGAGATGAGGTGTACTACAAGCATGCTTATGTGTACAAACTAAAACCTTTATGAGCTTTTTCCCATCTGTGGTGACATGTTGGCTGTTTTTACCATATCTTGTTACTGTTAAATTGTGCTCACTGAGCCTGTGAAGATGAGAATCTAAAAGGTCTTCTCCAGAGAGAATTTTCTTGTTGATCACCACATCAGCCAAAGTATTGGTTCTATTTGCATATGGTTTTGTCTTATGGATTGCATCCTGTCAGTTGGTTTGACACTGGATGACTGAGAACACTTTCCTTGCAAGCAGTCACACATAGGATCTTTCCCTTGCATCTGAGTTGGATAGAGTTGAGCAGACAGTGTTGAAGTCCTCTACTCATTTCCTTGGTAAATGATGCACTGCTCTATTGTGTGTTATCCTCTCTTTTTTTTATATTGAACTAGGTTGGGGTGTTTACATTGTGCACAAGAATAATACATTTTCAAAGAGGAACTATGATGCAACATTGGTCCCAGCATGATGAAGATTAGCTGCTAGAATTTGTGTAGCATCAACTGGTATGATTCCCCGCATTTTTCACATCCTTCAAAATAACTCAAGAAGTACCAACTTAGAAACTGTGTATAGCTTCTTGTATGACCATGGAGCACTGCAGGTTTCAACATTCTATCATCAACCAAGTAGAAGTTATTTACAAATAACTGTTCAGCAAGCTATGCCTCCTAATTGAGTGATATCCCGCACCCCCACATGTCAATAATTGAATTGCAAATTGAAAGTTTGAGAGTAACAATAGTATGACCATGCCTATCCCAAATGAAATATGGTAATTTTCACACCTGACCTGTCCTTTTGAGGCCTATAGCTACTATGCTGCAGTCGTTAATGACAGTCAAAGCTATTTTTTTTCAATTCAACATTTTAAACAAGTTTTTCTTCAATACTTGCTAAACAACTTTACTGGAAGTCAGTTCTCCACATCCTGATATAATTATGGCTGAAGTATTACTAAATAAGCAAATATTTTGAAAAAAACAATAGCCATCCATAAAAATGTGATGGATCAAGTAAACAAGGTATTTTTTTTATTTCTATAGCTAACTAATGGTGTGCTAGGTATAGTATTGTTACCTTAATATGAAGGCATCAAAATGCTTGCTCCTAGATGTCAAACAGAAGTTTACACTAAGGTCCAAACTTGTTACCCTGTGGTAAAAACTTAGGGTCATTATGAAATCACCTACGCATTATGAAATAAGCTGTGGTGTCATTTTTTAATTTTATACTCCCACATGAGTTATGAGTGGAGAATTATATTTAAGTGCTTTTCAGTGGAGAGAAACTAATATATTTATTCCCCACTCTAGTATATTTGTTTATGTTTACAAAACAATATATTTCTTTGTCCAATCCTTCTTATGCAACAAACTATTACATTTTCCATGTAACACCATCAAATTTGGCCCCAAGCTATTGAAAACTTGAGGAGCCACAGCAATAAACTTTGTGAAACCCTGATATTAACAACCAACATTTTTAAGGTTCTAAAAAACATGATTTCACTTGGGCTATTTTTTGTGAATTCTGTGCTTGTATCAAATTTTTAGAAATAGCTGATACCTACCCAGATTGCACAATTTGACAGGCAGCGCACGCGAACATTGATAAGAAATATGTGAAGCACACATGAAATCTTGAGATGAAGCGCACGTGAAGACACCTTTCAAAATATCGCACGCGGAGACAGTACATCGCACGTAAACAATTTTTCAAAAATATTTGTTGTGCTAAAATTTCATGCACGCATTTTCCTCCATAGCATATTAGTTCGAACTGACACTGAGATTCCTAACCACTGCGCATAACCATCATTGAAGAACTACTAATCTGTGTGACCGAACAGTCCGGATCATCATCGGTTACTGAGAGAAACGAACGAAAACCAATATTGCATTTTTTTGGCGGGAGAAAATAAATTGAGGATTCACAATACAACGGGCAATATCAGTCAAGTCAAAGAGCATCAGTGTTTGGTATGAATGCAACAATAGCTAAACTGTAATATTGAATTACGCCCTGCATGGTTTGAACGACAATTTAACATTACTGCATTTTGAATATAGATGGAAATGAACATCGACGTCATACACATTATGTAAACAAGTTTGCTGCAACATTCATGGAAAAGACAGCTAAGTGGAAGTACAAAATTAAGCATTGTTAGTAATGGCAATTTTTAATAAGAACTGACAGGTATTGATCATTATAATTTATAACTACCATATGAAAGTGTATCATCTCAATGTTACATTCTGTTTTGTTTGACGCCTGGTTGGTGAAAGACGTTTACGTCTATGTGCGGTCATCTCAAACTCTACACACATGTAATTCTGCAGTCTATTTTGCGACACTCGTAGCCTCGCACCTCTAGATCTCTGTACTGTATATATTTGTCAGTGTCTCTGACAGTGGCGCACGTAACTCGGCAAACATACTGCTGCGAGCGCATGCAAAGGTCTAGATATGCCGATCTCAGCTTTTGAGGCGCACGGCTGGTTCGGTTCTTAATATTCCACCATGAAAACGCACGTAATGTTCTCAACCCCGTGCCCAATTGTGCAATCTGGATACCTACTAACAAAGACCTGCTCCTACAAGTCCTGTAGTCAAATAGACATTTCCAATATTTTGGTGCCTTGAAGGAAAACACCTTGTTAAAGTTTTCATTGAATTTTTGTCCTGGCAAAGAGATGATAATCACAGGTGATTTTAATTTACCAACAATTGACTGGTCCTTGGACCTAGTTGATAGCTACAGCTGGCCAATTGACATGCAATTTTTAGAGTATTTCTCATCTTCTGGACTTCTGCATTGGGTTATGGAGCCCACATTCTTACTGTCTGACAATATACTGTATTTGGTTTTTAGATCTAAAGAGGAATGTGTTGGTGAAGTGTCTGTGCTTTGGCTCCTGCCTAGCTGTCAGCATTCTCCCGTTGTCTTTGAGTATATCTTCAGTGAAGAGGAGCCAGAGCGTGGGGTAAAGGGGGAGAGGCGTTCTTGGCGCAGGGGGCAATACGCCAAATTTTCTGAGGCTCTGTCTCTGGTTGATCGGGGTTTTGAATTCAGCTACTCTTCGGTCTCTGAAGATCTTTAGTTTGTGCAGTCAATTTTGTTATCCCTCATTGAGAAGTTCATACTCCTAACGCCTGTTTGTTCTGGCCCTCCATGGGCTGTCAGGGCTCCCACCGCCCTTGCATAAGAGAGATCGGAGGCATGGCGTGACAACAAGCCGGTCAGGAGAGCGGAGAGCTGCAATTCCGCAAGTGCTCTTGAAAGACTAGGCATATATCTTGAACTGAATAGAACCTATAGAAATTTTTCCATCGAGTCCCGTAAGAAGTATGAGTCCAAGTTACTGAAAAGACCTAATAACCATAAGCTGTTCCATACTTGTCAAGAAAAAAAAAAAGATTGGTCGCCCAGCTGTTGGCCTCCTTTGATTGCCAAATGGTGAGATGATTAAGGATCCAAGTGTGATGTGTGTCAAGTTTTGGTTGACTTTTTCTGGAGTTTTTGTAGGTTCAGCTCCTACCCACCCAGCCCCTTTCCAGTATTTTGACGGGAGTCTATCTGATGGGGACTTCTCTAGGCTAGGGGTCCAGCATGTTCTTTTGGTTATTGATCACAGTTCCTGTATAGGCCCAGATGGCAGCCACCCACATCTGCGGAGTTGTGCAGATGAACTCTCCCTTCCTCTTAGTTTTATTTCTGTCTAAGCTAGAGTCCTTCAGTGTTTGTAACTCATTGCTGGCCTGGATTGCCACATTTCTTTCTGGCAGAGTGATGAGTGTTTCTGTGAGTGGCAGCGTGAGCAGCCCAGTTGATGTGACAAGTGGTGTACCTCAGGGCTCTGAGGTACACCATGGTGAATCAGAGGGTTTGCTGAATGTCTTCTTTGGCTTCAAACATTGGTACTAGGGTCATCTGCTAAAGTTGGTGTTGCCACCTCGCTCTTCTGATGCCCCCAGTAGGTCCTACAGTGTGAGATGTGTTGCTGTGTGGAATGGTTTGCCTGCTGACATAGTGCAGTTGACATATATCACTTGCTATAAACAGGTTCTTGCTGGTCTGCTTTATGATGATTTTATAGATTTTGACTATCCCAATGAAGGCTAATTTGCGTGTAGTAATGTATGCATGCACATTTTTATGTGTACTTGTATTTCTAATGCATCTGTGTATGTGTGCATGTGTATGTATATATATATATATATGTATATTGTTTTTGGTATGTTGTGACTAACAAGATAGCTGTGTGATAAGTTGCCAGAAGTACAAATTTGTGAATCTTTCACCGCCATTGTTTTGCCCTGCTTTTGTGGTTCTGGCGGGCTCTGGCATTTGTGTCTCCTGTCTTGCTCTGCATTCTGGCTGTGCTGGCTTGTTGAGCAGTCTCAAGGCTACCAAGGTGAGAGACCTTGTTCTCTCATGAGAAGAGGACACTAGACAATACTGGTGTTAGTAAAGGTGAGATGAAATGAATGAATAGATGGATTGATTTTGGAGATTCAGGAGTTGCCTTTGAAAATTCATAGCCTGCTTGGCATAAATTTGAATATATTCTAAGATCAAAGGGAGTGGATAACTGCTGATCTATTAGCATAACAGGTCATTGAGATGACATAGCTTTTTATGTCCGGTGATAGAAAAAAAGCTACTTATTCATTTTACATGGATATGATTGGTGAACTAGTCTATATGCAAGTCATTTTTAAGTAGCTACTCCTTTCCAAAAATATATGGGTTTTATTCAGGATGCTAATGATCTTTAATGTTCTCACGTGTGCAGCCCAAAATTCTTCCTTTACCCACTCATTGGTATGTCAAGATGACTGATGTATCAGCTGATGTGCAGTGGGTCTGTGTAGCTGTTTCAGTCTTGACTACTGGTTGTAGTTGACTTGTGATATATGCACGATTGTCTCAGGTGCTGAATTCCCTAAAGGAAACCGATGTGTAGCACAAGCACCTGAAGCAGTTGAAGTGCCTCAGTTGTCATTGAAGATTGATGTAGGGGTTATGCAGTCCTATTGGCAGCTACCTGTTGGCTAAGAATAATGAGTTTAAAGCTGCTGCACAATTCAACACAACACCCAGCTGAACACGCTTTTGGTTTATCGTGCATTGTTATTAAGAGGGGACACAAATTACTTGATAAGATATTAATAAAGTATCGTGAGTTTGAGTAACCTCCTCTCTGGCTGATGTTGAACTCTTGAAGTACAAAGTCTAGACCCTTGCTGTGCATAGGACATCCATACCTAGGGCCATATTCATTTTGTGACCTTCCTGTTGAAGAGTAGCCTGTACATAACAATCAGTCTTTAGTTGCTCTATGAAGAAATACAGGGGATTTCAGGCCAGGGTTGGCAAAACCCCATCGGTTTTTGATAAAACAGCACATGTGGTTTTTATTCGGCAAATTAATTGAATTTCAGTAAAACATAGCTACATGAACACTGAATACACACCTTTTACAGTTTGTATCTATGTTATTTAATTTACTTTGGTTATCAACAAGAACTGTGGCTTACTCTGATATCCTTATAGAATTGAACTTTCAGAAGCAATTTGTTACTACATAGCTACAAGTTGGTACATGTCATGACTTGCAAAGTTGCAAGTAACAACAGGCCAGACAATGGTCTGTTGTGACTTCCTCTACCTCTTATTCCAATGTGTTGTATCATGTTTATGTAAAATGCCAACAGAGAACTAAGTGAATTGATAACTGCCAATTATTATAATCTATAACATGTATCATGTTGGTGCAATGTGTAATGAGTCAACTAACTTCCACACTATATGCCTGATGTCTCTTGACACAAACTGTAACATGTTGGTCCTGTGAATTCACAGGCATTTTAAGCACATCAATGATTGCATCAGTATTGTACCAGACACAATTAAAAGTGACATGCAGTTGTGAAGTTGTGGACAAAATAAAGGTAATGCTGAAATTACCAGCAGTGTTGCATGTATTCTGATTTATTATTTGAATGTTGTGATTTATAACTAATAACACACTATGCCTTTTCCTTTTGCTCCTGTTTGGGTATTTTTCTTCTTCAACTGCTGTTATTGACTCAGTTCTATCATTTGAAAAATAACTTTGTTTTATAATGCTATTCAGAAGTGGCAGACACAAGTGTACTGAGTGGACTGTGGAGTGAAGTTAGTAAAGTTCTAAATCATAAAAGCAGAGTTAGCTGTAACTATTGCAATTTATTGATCAGTTCAAATGTCAAAAGAGACAAGTAGATGATCATGAACTTGAAGGGGACTGTAAAATAATGACAATACCCCTAGTGGATGAATCTAATCTGGAAACTCTTGCTTTTGCTGGATGCAGCAAGAGCATAGCTTGCACAACTCCTGAATCAACTTGCAGAGAATTATTTGAAAGAAGTTTTAGTGTTTTATAAATGTGCTCTTTTTAAATTTTTCAGTCAAGGAACTAGTTGAATTGGAGTTTAGGTGCTCTTTGGAGGACCTGTTTCTTTCCCAGTTATAAAACAATTTGTGCATAAATTTTCTGATGCATTGCATGACTTGACTAAACCCTGTTGTTTCCCTTAATGTTCAATATTAGAGAAATGGATGGCCAAATTAGAAAGAAAATTTGAAAATAAAAACTTCTGGGTGTATTTTTCTGTTTTTTTTCTGGGTTTCGCTACTCAAGCCTCCAACTGTGTGTCCAGTATTGTTAGGCCCAAAACAGTTAATGGGACACTTCCACGTTTCATAGGGTGGCTGGGGAGTTGCCAGCATTGATGCGGTCAGAGATATGCTCGGCAAGTCAACAAAATACCCTTTGCCACTATAACAGCAAGGTGTCAGAACACAGACTCACACTTGCCAAATTTAATAATGAACTTGTGACATTTGGCAGCCAGCGTAGCCTAGTCAAATATTTCCTTCAATATGCAAGGACCAAAAAGCTCACCACAGGAGATGGTCGAGTTTTTATCTAACTTACGGTTCCAGAAGTGCTGTTGGCCATATGATGTCCAATTCTGCAATTCACCAACTGAAATTCTATTGTGGTACAACCATTGTGAAAACATGCAGTCCACTACGCTTGTGACATGCCTTGTTGAGGAACAGATGATCGTCGCACCCACACACACGCCGCATATATCTAGTGACCTGCATTACAGTTGAAGCATATGTCCACACAGTGATCAATCTATCAAAGTTGAACTGTTTTAACTTACCAGTTAGGTGAAGCCAACTCAGCTCAATTCCAATAGCAAATTCTTCTTGGACAGTCAAACACAGTAGGCAATGGCTATCTCACCTTTGTATCTCACCTTTGCAGCCCCCCACAGCCCCAACAGCCCCGCCAACAGGGCACGCAGGCATGGGAGGCAGTACACCTCAGCGTGCC
>SDVV010005654.1:0-19039 GCA_016164225.1 Gammarus roeselii | reverse complement strand
GTAACGCAATTAAGGGGGTAAGATTTTGAGAGGTCGCTCCAAGTTTTTTTAATTCAACGGGCAACTCAAGTAGTTATTGCTATGAACTTCAAAGCAGGTACAGTCACGACGGGATGGCGGCACGTTATACGGTAGAGGTCGTCCTATCGGTCTTTGGTACCGAGTGCGGGAAACAAAGTTTGACCCAGTGTTATGCATGTATATTGGCCGGGCGAACGGTTGTTTGCTGCTCATAGGACGTTCCTGAAATTTTTCGTCCATGCTCTCACTGAGCGTCTCGCTTTCGATTCGCCTCATTTTCGTCACGAAATCGTCCACTGTGTCTGGTTCGAAGTCCGATGGAATATTTTTTAACAGTTGATATTTTATGTTCAAAAACAGAATCCCCAAGAAAATGCTTTGAGCTTTTGGGTCACTGATTTTCCAATCATCACCGTGCAAATCCTGCCAGCTCGTAAGTAAACGAGTGTTGAAGCTAGATACACATTCGTCAGGTTTTTGTTTCATTGCCAGTATTTTTCCCATGGCGACAGGACGGCGCATAGTAGTGCCGTATTGCTTTTTGAGCCACTCACTCAGGTGAGCAATAGTTTCCAACCCGCTCTGGTACAGTATATACTTGTCCCACACTGGCCCCTTTAGGCGGCTACATTTCAGGTATTTAAAATGAAGAGCTTCATCATCTGTTTCTAACGAGACACGTGACATGAAGTGTTTTAAAAAATGTACTACGTCTCCAGTCCCGTCATAAAAGGGTAACGTGTCATCATGGCCTAGACAGGGACTGTTTGCCATTTTGGTCTTTATTTATGTTTAAACTCGGCAGTTGTGAATTTGAACTCGTTAAAGTAATTTTCGTTTAAAGAGAAATCTCGACACCAAATGGAAGACACAATTCCTCCACCATTTTTTTTAACACTTAGCTATAGAATATAATTTTCACACACCATACATGTAATATAACAATACAAGAAATTGTAAAAAAAAATACTACCAAACCATTAATTAATACATCATATTCACTGACAACTTAAATACTTTAATTAATTCACTGGCAGCTGGTGCGAGTTTGCACTGGTTTGAGTCACTCTACTCTACGTTATGAGGCGAGGGACCGGGGATGATACTAATAGTTTTCAAAACGAGACAATTACTTCTAAGTATCGGTCACGAGTATCGATCCCACCGCTGTCACCAAATGTTGTGAGTTTCTTACTATTGACCTCTTAAAGAATAGTTTGGCTAACTAAGACAGAAATAAAACACTCACAATTGCTACGGTTCTTTAATCAACGAGTCAGTGAAATCCTAACATTCTCTACAATAAATGGATCAAAGATCCTACGCCAATACTCAACATTAGGTCCTTCTGCGGTGGCCGCCAGTGTTGGTCTGGTTTGTGCCCTCTGTCCTTCACTAACTGTACCCAATCACTTAAAATCTTACAAAAAAGGGAAGGAGCCTCGCGTTAAGGTTTGAGATTGGAATTGTCCAATGAGAAAAGCTCGACCTTTAGCTAACGGCTAAAGGGCGTGTCCTCGGATTTACTGGTGTCCCATTGGCACCCAAGTTTTTTTTTTTTTATAATTAACACATGGCCCTCATGCAATTCTATAGCAGGCACCGAAATGCTGACCTTTCTTCTTGTTGTACAGGCACAAATGGCATACACTTACAAAGGCTCTCGTCTACGTAACCTAACCCGGGACAGACGTAATCCTAACAGACACAATAAATGCTGACGTCCCCACTTGATTGACAGGCACAAATGGCCTACACTTACAACGGTTCTCGTGCGAGTAGAAGAAATACACAAAACGTACAGATTTAAAACTAGGCATCAATGTAGATATCAACGCGACGGAGTTATTTAGTACAACGAAACCATCATTCGCTTACAGTAATATGTTTGGAATCCTACCCAGGGCCCGTAGTCGCTGAGAGCAGCGACTATACATAAATATATATAAACCGATATGTAAGGTGTATAACATCCTTCCGTCCGATTGAATCACCCGTTAGCCGAAAGCCACCCGTAATCCACCCGTAAGCCTCTTTGCCTGCTGAAATGTCATGTGCAAACTCCCGTAGACCAGACAAAATCTGCGTTTTTCAGATATAGTAACTACTTACAGAAGAGAAGACGTTAGTTATCCACATTGTACACTGGGATGAATTCCAAAGTGAAATGTCACTGGGTGCTATAAATAGATTCAAATATGTTAAGGTGAGATGCCAGAGGAAAATCTCCAAGAATATTCCTTATTTCAGGTGAGATGCCAGAGGGACATCTAACAAATATTATTATTTCACTAGTTAACCGATGTGTTGCTAAGCAAGGGCGGCACAAGTTGTTTCTAATTTTGAAAAATGGTTATTATTGCAGGTTCAATGAAATTTGACGCACTTCAAGGTGTGACGTCAAAGTGACATCTCCTAGGAAAGAGTTGCTCGTGAGAACTCACGAGTTTAGTCATGGGAAACACGTATATTATAAATTTTGGACATGGTATTATTGCAAGTTTCAGTCAAAACTGGCACGAGTATTTAAATTTGAAGTTATGTCGAATCGATTTTAGTCAAAATAAACAAAGGTTTTTGAGGTTTTGATCATTTATTGCAAAATTTACTACAAAAAGCATTAATCAATACATTAAAATTAGGAATTGTCTCGAAAATTGAGTTTAGCGAATGAATCAAAGGTTTTTTAATTTGTGAATAACAATTATAGCAGTCTTTAGTCCAAAAGGCAGGAGACCGGCATTTAAATTTTGAAATTAGCTCTGGCATTTGTAAAGAGGGGGTTAGTAGGTAAGCTTCGCTCTGCGCCATGCTGCAACAGGTCTCTCCTGGATCTGTGCAACAGGAGGGAGAGAAGACGGGTAATTCATCAGCAGTGGAATGGCTTGAAAGATGAGATGCCGGAGAGGCAGTGCATCAATTGCACATATTTCATTTTTCATAGTTCAAGTTGAGATGCCATAAGGACATCTCTAATAAGTTTAGAGTATATTTTAATTTCAGCTGAGATATCTGATGGGCATTATATCTTTCAAGTGAGATGCCACAGGGACCTCTCCAAGAGATTGACCAGCGCTGCTATTCCGTATTACAAGGAAAACTGCTATGCTATTGTTGATTTTTGTCAGTCTTTCTCTTTTTTCTTTTGCCCTCCTGACACGAAGGGAAGAAGAGAAGAAAAAGAGAGTACTCACAGATTCAACAGATGGATGTTATCCTCATGTCTCTCCTTTTTTTCTGCTCAACTCTGTGATGCGGCCTAGATTTTCAGGTCTCATCCACTGCTGGGGCAACGAGTATTTTCCAGGAATCTTGCCGACACAATGGCATTTTTTTTACGTGTCTACCTTCCCTGTGGGAGAGGAAAGAAAGGGAAAAAATGGAGAGAGATAGACAACAATTGCAAACTAGTGCGTGGGAAATCTGCCGGCGACTCACCTCCACACCCCACAAAATTTGAAAATCAAACCCGCACCAGGAGGAGAACCTTGATCAACTCTACGGTATGACGTAGATTCGACAGATTCCATCTATTGTTGAGGTAATGAGTTTATTCTTAGGGAGGGACTTTGCCGACACGATGGTATTTTTCTTTTCACGTCTTCATCCTCCCTGTAGGAGAGATAAGAAGGAAGAAACATGGGGAAAGATAGATAGATGAGGATCAGCGGCTATTGCCGATGATCCGCAAAAACGACTCGCTCACACACCCCATGCGATTTGAAAATCAAACCGCACCAGGAGGTGAGCGTTGCTCACCTCTACGGTGCGACGTAGATTCGACAAACATGTGCAGGTGAAGTTTACCAGCAACCCAGCGACGCTTACCGAAGAGCCGCAACGACAGCTCACCCGAATTTCGCATATCATGGGATGGGGGGACCCCATGATACGCGAAATTCGAATTCGCACCAGGAGGAGAGTTCGCTCAACCTTATGGTACGACGTAGATTCGACATATATCATCCATTGCTGAGGCAATGAGTATCTTCCTACGGAGGGACCTTGCTGACACAATGGTATTTTTCTCCTTACTTTTCTACCCTCCCTGAGGGAGAGAAAAGTATATGTATGTACAGACATACAGCTGTTTCCCTCTAGTTAGGAGGGTGGCTAAGTTAGGCGGACACAGAGGTATGAGGTGCCCAATCTCCCCGTCACAAGTCCGCCATGTCCATGCCGAGGGTCGAACTCGCGACATGCAGCACCAGAGGCTGACACTGCATTAGGACACGCTAACCACTCGGTCAGGAGCTCTCCTATTTGTGCATGTTCAATTTTCGTATATCATGGGGTGTGGCGATACATGCTGTCACCGTACCACATAAGAACAATAAAAATATATATAAATATATGTTATCCCTCCAAATCTTCATTGCCGCATCGAGTTGAGCAAGCCCTCCTCTTAGGCGGTGTCGGTTTTCAGGATACCATAGTCCCTGCATCTGCTTGTTATGTTAGGACAGCAGATGGCCTCGTAGGCTATCGGGATGGGTGATTGCGAGTACCGTTACGGGCTCACACCCAGTACCGGTGGCCCTGGCGTAGGTTTAGGGGTGGATGCGAGTCGCCGTAACACCTCTCACCGGTGAGTTCGGTAGGAATGATCGTTACCGTGATTTATCAGTCCTTCTGTACCTGCAATGCAGTATTATCAGTCTATCTGTACTTGCAATGTTAATGGTAGAAAGCTTTCCGTTCCGATATGGAGTTTTTTAGTCGCTTGAGTTGGTCAGCAATAGCTATCATTACATTGTTACGGATGATGAAATTGAGAGTATAAATTGACAACTACTACTACCAGCGACAATGCTATCATTGTTACTAACAATGGATTTATTAGAAGTAATAGCTTGAATTGCGGAGAAAGCCGTGTCCTAATAGTTATAATCTCGAGAGCTCCTGGGAAGATCAAATCGTTCTCAGGTTAAACGTTCTCAAGCGCGCGTTTGAACGCATTTGCGGATTCAGAGCCAACTACCGCAGCTGATGAGTTGTTCCAAACCCGCGAGATTTCGATCGGGAAAATGTGTTGCGCCTGTTTTGCCCCGTTGTTTCGGGTACGAATGTTGTGGTCCCTGTCGAAGAGGCTAACAGGGCTCACGTTGTTGAATCCCTTCAGGTGTTAGAAGGTTTCAATGAACCGGCCCCACAGCCTTCGTTGCTCGAGAGAGATGAGTCTATGCTCTTCAAGCCTATCCTCGTAGCTGTGGTGGCGTTGCTGCGGGACGAGCTTAGTTGCACGATGCTGGATTCGTTCCAGTTTGGCTAGGTCCCCCTTATGTGTGGAGACCAGAATTGGACCGCATGCTTGAGGTTGGGACGGACGAAGGACGTGTACAACGGAAGTACCATGTCCTCCGTTAATGCAGAGGAAGTTACCGGAGATGCAACCAAGGTTACGGTTAGCTATTTTGTAACTTTCTTCGACCTGCCCGGTCAATTTTATATCTTTCGAGATAAGGAAACCCAAGTCTCTCTGCTGGTCAACAGTTGCAAGATCGCTTCCTGCCATCGTGTGGTTGAAGTTGGCTTGCGACACCCCACGTGCTTAACTGTACATTTTGCAACATTGGAGGGCATCTGCCACGCTTCCGAACATTGGACAAGTTTTTCGAGATTTTGTTTTATCTCATCTCTGTCTCTCTCCCTCCATGCTGCATGGCAGAGCTTCGTGTCGTCGGTAAACTTCAATACCTTAGACAGAAGCCCCTCATCCATGTTGTTTACATAGACGAGGAAGAGGATAGGACCCATGACACTTCCCTGGGGCACCCCATAAGTAACAAGGGTCCACTCGGACAAAGCCTGGCCGATGCTGACTCTTTGCTTGCGTCCTGTTAGCCAGGCGCGCAGCCAGCGAAGTACGTTGTCACCAATGCCGAGCTCAGAAACATTGTGTAACAGTCTCATGTGCGGCACCTTGTTGCAGGCTTTTTGTAAGTCAAGGTAGATGACATCCACTGCCTTGCGGCGGTCGTACACGTTGATGAGCTCATCGGAAACAATCAGCAGATTCGTCAGACAACTCCTCATTTGGCGGCAGCCTTGCTGAGTTTCGAAAATGAGTCCATTGTCTTCCACGTGATCGACGAGATGATTTCGTACCAATCGCTAGATGGTTTTGCACACGATCGACATCAAGCTGATCGGTTGATATGTGCTGTGCGTTTGTCGGTCACCTTTCTTGAAGATTGCCATAATGTTGGCAACTCTCTAGTCTTCGGGGACCTCGCCACTCGTCATCGATAAGTTGAAGATGTGGGCTAGGGAACTCGCCAATTGTTCTCGAATTTCCTTAAGAACTCATGAGCGGTGTCCATCGGGACCGATCGATTTGTAAATTTCCAGTCCCTCAAGTTGTTTGACAACTTCCTCTCCAGTGAACGCAATGTCGTTGAGTCTGACTTTCCCAGCGTGAATAGTACCTCGTTCGTAGCCGGGGCCCTCAACTGTGAACACTGAACCAAAGACGTTATTCAGGACACTGGCCATGACCTCAGGTGACGTATTGAGGACACCATCTTCAGCCATCAGCGGACCAACTGAGTCCCTAGCAATTCTACGCTCGTTGACGTAGCGATGGAAATCCTTTGGGTTCTCTTTGGCGTTATCCGCCATGTTTTCTCTTCAGTCGTTACGCATTAAGTTGATCGCGACGATTCAAGGCTTTCGCAACTTCAACGTTCCACCAAGGAGGCCTGATCTTTTGATCGTGATCAATTCTCCTCAAGGGTATACATCGGTCGCTGATCTCACGAAATCTCTCACTGAGGATGCGGCAGCAAGCGTCCTCCGTACCTTCTCCCAGTTGTTCGATTAAGTTAAGCGTACTTAGTTGTTCTCTCATCCCCTGAAAGTCTGCTAGCGCAAAATTGTGGCGGCGTATAGCTCCCTGGGGGGCTGGACGGGGCACTTTGATGGTGAATTCCACCGCATTGTGGTCAGCCCCTCCCAGTTTGTTGCCAACTAGGATGTTGCCGACCAAGCGCTCCTCAGTTGACATGACTAGGTTTAAAATATTGTTGCCCCGGGTTGGTTCACGAACATACTGGGTCATGCCATTATCGGCGATAAACTTCGTTAGTTCATTGCCTGGGGCCTGTGAAGTTAGGCTCACCCAGTCAATATAAGGAAGATTGAAGTCGCCCAAGATGATAGTCTCGTGATTATTTGAAACTATTTCTTCCAGCTTCTCATAGAGCTGGGCATCTTGTTCCGCAATGGTGTGACTGTTGCGGTACACCAATGCCAGCTTCGGTGTCGCCTGGGCCACTTTGATTTATGCGTTGAGTATTTCGCATGAAACTGTGGTAAGCGTTGCTCTAAGAAATGGATGCAGTATGTCCTTTATGTCCCGCGCGGGCCCACCCCCTCGTTTACCAGTGGTGGATTTATCCACGCTGAACATTTTGTAGCCTGGTAGCCTTATCTCTGCTGCCAGGTTTTTACTCTGGAGATCGAGTCATGTTTCGCTTATGCCAATGACATCGAACGAGTATAAGGTCGCCGGTCCCCTCAGTTCTTCGAACTTAGGGGTATAGAACTGCGCGTCACAGTAGAAGACCTTAAGACGGTGCGTATCTCGGTCTTCGACTTTATCGACTTTAGGGAGGGTCTCGACTTGGCGGCTGTGCACCAGGGTCTTGACGATCCCTAGAACTGCCTTCTTATGAGCACTGTAACCAATCTACCGTGCCCGCAGCTTCTTCCTTATGGGAATTTGCTGCGGGCACAGGTAGGATTCCCTGCGGTCAAAACTGGTCCGTTTAAAGCACGCTGGACCCCTAACTTTTGGGCATAGTATTTCTTGGCGCTTAAGTGGAGTAGTCAGCCAGGTCGGGCATTACCTACATCTTTCAGCTGTAGGCCGTCTCTTAGGAAAAGATCGGGCCTCCCCCGAAAGTCATCAAACAAATTGATGAAGGATACTCCATTGGACTAGAAAATGGCCTCAAGGGCTCGATTTGTAGAGGTTAACTTGCTATATAGCTCGGCATCATCATTCATTCGCGGTAAGATGGATGTGATGGCCACTCGATCCGTTTTAGCCTTGAGGTTAGAAATCAGCTGCCTATACTTGTCTCACAGATCTTCCGACCATGTCCTTCCAAGGTCATTGGTGCCTATATGGCAGATTATGAGTGTCTCCCGGCTGGAAACATCAACCCCTGCAAGGGCACCTCTGATCTTCTCAATCGTGTCACCGGGTTTGCAAATCACCCGCCTCTTTGTCTTACACCTATGAGCAAATTCAACCGCCTGGTGTTGGACGATAGAGTCACCTTGGACAAGTGTCTCAATTTCGCCGTCCAGGTCGGTGAACCTCTCAAAAGTGTTCCGCGTTGGTATCATAAACGCGGGCAGGTTCACGAAGGTGGACCGGTTCTGGACCTGTTGAAATCCATCCGGACTTACGCCGCCTCGTCGAGGTTGGGTTCGGTTTCGATTTGCGGATGTCTTAGTTCGAGGTATTAGCTTAGTCCCGGTTTTCAGTTTCCGAGCAGCCGCTGACCTCTTGGACTGACGGGAAGTAGCTACCCCGGGTTTGGGTTTAGGGGTGGAAGCGAGTTGCGAGCTCACATGCAGCGCCGGTTGCCCTAATATGGGTTTAGGGGTTTATGCGTGCTGCCGTTGCAGACACTTACCCAGGACGTCACGGTAGGAATTCAGAGCGATCGAACTGGGTCTCCTGGTCCAGTTCGATCTCCTCCGCGATCGAACTGGGTCTCCTGGTCAATCCTCTCCCGGGATGCCTCTCCATACAGCTGTACAGTATGGACCACCAACTCATTTACTTTCAATAGCTTCCTCGTCTGTCCCGCCAGGCCCTTACTAGCCTTCTCCATATCCGAACGTAAGTTTCTACTGAGGTCTGCAGCGAATCTTCATAAATCACGCTACTAACAAGGTCCTCTTGAACCTTACGTACCTCGGCTCTCACCTATGCTACGGACTCACAAGTCCTGCCGATCTCCTCTCTCATCTCAGCAGCTGCTCCTCTAGGACAAACATCTCTCCCACAAGGATCCCGTCCTCTCCGTCTTCGTCGTCACTCCGCTGCAGACCCTGGAAGGTCACCAGGACCCGGTCGAGCCTGCCATCTAGCTCGCAGAACCGGCAGACGAGGTTTTCCGCGAAGTCCCTGATGACGCTCCTGCTCTTTCTGACGATGCAGACTGAGCAGTCCGCCAGAGTAGGAGGCATCCTCAAACGTCGTCCGGGAGAATCTCTTCACTCAGCCGCTCGCGCTCGTTAACTTACATTTATTTAAGCACTTATTACAGATCACACACTTATTTACAGGCGATCAATTTTCAAATATTTTATGCTTAATACAGTACTCACAATTAAAGCACACAAAAGAGAGTCTGCAAAAAAGTACACAAAAAAAAGTCCGCTAGTAATCAATATGTTAACAAACGCAAATTCGGGCATAATAAACCTGCAACAATTATTGCTCCCTTAACCGCCATCAGTTCGGTCAAGGCTAACATTGTCGCAGCCACAAGGTTAGCCTTTCTGATTACCTCAACATATAAGAACTTTTGAACTTACTCAGTCCACCTTTTCCGTACATCACCAGTCTCCTTCCATTTTTCATTGCTCTTTCTTCCCCGTCTCCCCCTTCCTTGCTTACTTCTCTTCCCTGAACATAATCTTGTTCTCAAAATTACAGTGAAACCGTCCCTCCTCGCTCGTTTCGTTTTACGCTTCTCTTTTCTCTAAAGTTGTCATCGGCCATCGCCGACTTCGTCTGCAACTACTACTCAAATTTCTTCCCTCCTGACTCACACTTATTCTAACCTCATCGTCCTACCACTCTCAGTCCTCCCTCTTACACCCGCCCACACGGGTCACACCACACACATTTCTCGCACATTTCAGCACCGCATCTCTAAACGTCACAAATTCCTCCTCAACATTCCCTAGACCTTGCCCTATCACAATGTCCTATTCCTCTGCCAACGCTTGCTGAAACTCCTCAGCTCTCCTTAATTCACTCGTCTTCATTACGTCACATCCTTCATATACTCTCGTGTTCCTCTTCTGCCCATGCTCCACTTCTAATATTCCGTCCATCAAAAGATGATCAGATACTATTACACCCCCACTTCTCACCACCCGCATGTCCAACAGCCTCCTCAACACTCTCACCGAAATCAACACAAAATCCATCAGCGCTTTATCCACCGTCGCACCCCGGGTCATCTCTATATCCACGTGTACTTGCAGACAGGTCACTTCTTAAACAAGATGTTTTCCACCAGCATCTTTCCTCTACTACACAAATCTGTCAGGGTCACTCCACTGTAATTTCTAACTGGAACGTCATACCCCCGACGACATTCTCCATTACTATTTCTATAACTCGCATTCAGGTCCCCCAGTAACGCCGCGGGCCATAAACTTCAAAGCTCTCAATAAACTTAATCAGACAAATCGAAAAATGTACTTTCTCTGTCTCACCTCTCTCTACTTGGTCCATGAGCCCTCACAAACGCCTATCTATCGATAGCTAACTTCAATTTCAACAACAATAATCTAGAGAACAAATCTTCACACTCCGCAACGCTATTAGCCTACCCATCACTCAATAACAACGCCTGTTTTTCTTGTGCTCCACCTTCCTACTTCCTTACATTTACCACACCTAACTCATATTATCCCCTTCCATTCCAATCCCTCTCACTCAACGCCAACACATCAAACTTCTTTCTCACAAGCATCATACCTATCTCTTTCCTCATTGCTTCATCCTATGCTGCATCCACGTACATTCAGCGACCCTGACAACAGGGTTTGGAGAGGCATGGGCTCGCCTCCCTCTGCACTTCTTGCCTTTTCTAGAGGAATGAAATTTAAGAGGTCGGGATCCCCAGCTCCCTTGTTCCGCCCTATTTGTAGACTCCTACGACACTCATGACGGACAGTGAAAAATATCCTCACCTCCTACCACAAGTAAATATGGTCCTGGACTGCTTGACTTCCCAATACCCATGTCCCTAGGGCATCATCTCACAATCCTGACGGCCTCACTGTACACAGTTACGTACAACAGCGAGATTAAATTAGTTTATGATTGAAGCTCAGGAAAAATTGTCAATGGTAATTTTCCATTCAACATTTGAACTCCTTAGACATTTAATTGATTTTATTCACGAAGAAGGTTTGTGCAGAAATAATACGGTAAGAAATATCCATTTGAAGTTAAATTAACGTGGGAAAGTCAAACTAGGTTTATCGTGTGTGCACTAACCCTAAACGAATTTTCCTTCGCTACTGTTCATATCTAGCATCACACATCCATATACAAATAACTCTAACCTCTCCAAGGCCTGCTCGCGTCACAAACAATACCATACCGCAGAGATTCAGTGGCATGGAATTCAACGTCGCTAAGACTTCCCAGCTATTCTTGTCCAACTTCGAGTGCTGACCGCTACACATTTTGATGCTTCCTCGTTACCGCATGAACCTAATTCGAGTCACATTTATTAAGGATAGAAACTACCGTGACAACCGTGTATGGACGATAGAAGATTGCTTCATACCATGGACATTTGTCTCTTAACGTATTTACCATGCTATACATAATTTGTTGCGAGCAACGTATCTGTCAATCTGACGCCTTTCTCATGCCGAACATATGGGTTCTCTTTCGTTTGTATTTGGTAATTGTATTTCCGTTGGATCAATCCTACTTGCTCATTATTCGATCTGGACCCAACCTGTCCGCAGGCATACTTATTGCTACTAGCATCTGCAGATTGCATCTGACATTGCATACTCTCTGTCAGACATTCTTCGAGAAAACATTCCTCGAGTATGGTTTATCCTTTGTAGCAGTTGTTCAACATGTGTTGTCCAGATGATATCTTATATAAATACATGTCCCTTTTACACATTACTGCCGGTTTTCTCCCAGGCAGAGGCTTCCAGGCACTTAAGTCTTAGGTGATGCATATACATGGTCTCATTTCGGGAACATGGTCATTATTATTACGATTCGTAGGACATCTGCAAGCTACACATCATCGTTTGATGCGCTGTTTCGTTTTGGTATATTTTTACATATGAAGATCCTGCAGAAGCAATCCCAGACGGTTATAAAATAAAGTATATGTATCGATTTATTCAATACACTTCGCGTAGCTTTTCAGATTATTTTCTTTATTACCCCCGCGCTTCGTTCAGCTTGACCATCGGTGCTCGCATTATAGGCGTGCGATCACTGTGCTATCTCTTAATATGTCAAGTCATTTGGAAACACTTCAGATGTGAATGGCTGCTATTGCCTGAAATTAAGGATGATGGATAGCCATTGCCTTAGAATATTGGGTCAAACACCACTAATGTAACCTTAGGAAAGACATTGCATGTCTTCTTCCAACTCGGTGTATCGAGTCAATGCGCACACCTCAACTAGTATAATTTCATTTTGATAGTAACAATGGTCGTTGTGTAATCTTGACCATTTGTATATAGGTCTCAGTCATTCACTCTTTGAAGTCTTTTTTTTTATTCTGGCCCTAGCTGCGAACGAATTACAGCTCTAATGAAATCATTCGTTTCTTCGTCTATGTTTTTTTCATTGCTGAAATAAAAAGATGATCGACGTGAAGCAGTTCCAATACCTTGCGTTCATATCGTTTAGAATTTTATAATGTTGACATACGTGATAGTTATTATGTTATCGCAGTTCAGTGTCCTCATTTATCGTCGAGGGAATTCCACGCATTTCGTTAGTGCCTGACTTAGTATAACTGGATCCTTTGAGGTGTCTTTAATTAGTTCTTTGGATGATACTTTATATGAATCAAAATACTTCACCAACAACTCAAGCTCATTTGGTTTTAAATCATGTCTTGAATCAGCTAGAGGTAATCGTGCGAGAGAGTCACTGATGTCAAAGGATCCATCAGGTATGTGAGTAATTGAATCATTTTTCAAACTCAGTGGTAAGTTTTATCTCCAAAATCTTCTTTCACGCTATACAAGTTTTACCTTTTTCTTGTGATTGGTTCGCAATTGAAATTTTCCCCACAGTGGATATTCCTGAATCTTTCTGTGCAAAACACTACCACAAGTGCCTCTTTGTCAATCGATGCGTAACCGTTTCAAGAAGGTGGGAGCGTGCCGCCAGCAAATTGAACAGGCATCAAAGCCTCATTTTGTATTTGATAAGATTTCCGCTATCCCTGTAATACTCGGGTCTGCCTCGACGGTAATTTCGAGAGTCGGGTCAAATCGTTTCAATATTGCATGGCGTCTAGATAAATTTTTAATCGTCTCACCGCATGTTTGATAATTATTCTAGACAGAATTAACGGTTTTATTATTCATTGAAATTTGACTAGCCCGACCTTTCAGAGGGTTTAGACGCACTCCCATCGTTGGATAACACGTGACCAAAATATTGTTCTCTGATTAATGAAATATTGGTATTTAACATCATTTATTTTACCACGGGCGCCCTCTAAACTTTTTTCTAATACGCTTAGATGTTCGTTTTGAGCCTTGGTAAGCACTAACACCTCATCATGTAGCATGATGTTCATGAAACGCCAAGAAGCACTTGACAAATGGATGACTGTAGACTTGCTGTAACTGAAGTTATGCCAAGATGTATGTAATTATTTTGGAAATGTCCCTCTGAAGAATTGATAGCGGTGTACCTTTGTACATCATACAGCGGGAGATGCAATTATGAGATCTGTAAATCAATGCTCGTAAGCACTTTGTCTAGTGATGGCATCGGGTACAATATTGTTTTCGTGTTGTTGTTGATCGTTGATGCTAATTTTTTCAGATGTCTTCAAAACTTCCACAACAGGTCAAACCCACTCTTGTAGTGACCCAATCTTTCAATTATTTTAACGCTTTCAAATTTTGCAAGATTTTCTTTAACATGCCATCAATATCGGAACGATACCCTTCCTGGACTATAAAACGATATTTCAGTCACCGTCATCCTTAATTTTAACCTTGTGCTTAACACTACTTGTTTAACTAAGAGACAAGAGTTCGCGAAATTTACTGAATGGCCTGCCTAAATGAGGTGAATTGTTATGGCATATTTACCGTTTTTTTTCAAATCTCTCCCTAATAGCGGTGACAAATTGTTAGTTACCTCAAGAAACGTATGTTGTTTAATTGTATTTATAAGCCTGTCGTTAATTGTCGTTTCAACTATGAATTCAATGACATTATTGTCGTAATATTGAGTCTTCCGATACATCCTATTTACTCTGACACCCCGGACATTCCGTACCATAACTTCTGCTAATTTTCAAGCCGAACTACATGGATCCAATAAAATTCGACCCAGGCCCTTTTTTACGCAAGGTTCCTAAAAACGGGTTGTTTTCTATTACTCGTGGCTCTTTCTTTGTCGCTACTTACTGACTGTACAGGGGCCTGGCCCAGCATTGGAGACCAGGCACAGTAATGTTGTCTGAAAAGGAGCAACGCATTCCGGTGATACGGATTGCTCCGTCAAGGACCGTTAGGCAATAGCACCGGAGATGACACCGGGACGGACATCGGAACAACAGCTATGCGCATTAGCAGGGCTCCTAAGGCGTATAATTGTTGTTCCGATGTCCGTCCCGGTGTCATCTCCGGTGCTATTGCCTTAACGGTCCATGCCGGATCAGTCCATTTCGCTGAAATGCGTTGCTTCTTTTCACACAACATTACTAGGCCTGATCCCCAATGCTGGGCCAGTCACCTCTACTGTTTCTCCTCACGACACAATGTTGCTTGGCCTGGTCTTCGATGCTGGGCCAAGTTACCGAACAGTTGGCTTCGATGTCGCTCAGACCGTCGAATCGGTTCTTGGTGGACGCTTGTCCTCTTCCCGTTGGGTAGACGGAAGGGTACCGCACCTGTTTCGCGGTGATCTAATCCTGTAGACAGTGATCTTCAAGCAGTGTGGAGGGTTCATTTTCGTTACCATAATTGCCCTGTTCTGGTCGTTTGTGTAGGCTATGGATTTGCATGCCTTAGCAAAGTGACTCACCCAGTCTCCCGTATTTATTACATTTCATGTATAGCGAAAACATTCTTTCGCACAGTGTTATCCTTTGTTCTTTCCCGCCGTCCTTCCCGTACGACCTTATTCGCCCTTTGTTTTCAAATATGGCCTTGACACCTCTTCTTTTTGTGTTGGGATGCCCTTTCATCGGAATGGTATGAGATGATGTCATCCACGTTTGCAGATATGTACTTGTTCCAGTTATTACTCTCGTAACACTGTTTGTACGAACGATTTCTCACATTGGGTCATTAACGCAGTTGTCCACTTGGTCGACCGTAGCCCTGTGACGAACTGCTCCCCGGGCAGCCTGTCCTGCAACAATCATTGTACCAACATTGATTTCCCAAATAATTAAGTGCTCGCGAGTAACGTCGATCCCTTTGTTTTTTCCTGATGAAAGGAACCTAGTGGCCGATAGCTGATTTCAGCACAGAATGTATCGCCTCCGATATCGTGACTTGCTCGGTATATGTTGATGCTTCGAGTTCTTTGTTTTTATCTTCTGCTGAGTCTGCGTTATTAAACTACGGCTAAAAAATGACCTCTAGAGTGACGCCTTTTCTTGTTCGTCTTCTTCGGCCGCTTTCAGGGCTCTTCAGTCTTGGAACGCGAATTGAAACAGGAAGTCTTCGATGACTTCCGAAGAGGGACGAAACATGCGGTGAGCGTGGTCTGTGTATTCCACCATTTTTTTTCACTGTTTGAATACCACGATATTTCTTCAACACTGTTCTTCACCTCGTGCTAGACTTGTCGTTGGAGTAAAGGCGGAGAACTTTGACATTTGAACACTTAAGATAGGATTGTTATTGAAAATATACAGGGAAGGTTGACGCCGGTTCAGGGAGAAGCCATGCCAAGACTGACTCGCTGCCATCAGTGCCACCATTATAATGGCCTCATCGTATACAGTAACGTACAAATCTAGCATCAAATAAGTGGTTAAGAATCCCTGCATGCCCCCTCGTTCTGGTACCGTTACAAATATGGTCAGGCCGCATACATCAAGTCGGACGAATTCACCGTCGGTACGTCCTACGCTCGCTTCATCACCTACCGTGATGGAGCGAAATTCGTGAAGAGATTTAACATCAAACGAAAATCGGAGATCAAATAAAGGCCACATCTTTTCAATCGCGTCGTTAAAAATTTCATGAAGAATCTATTCTAAAAGATGCAGCCCCGTAGACGCCAAACTTCCAGAACCCCGGTAGAAGCAAATAAGCAAGCTAGAGAATAGATTCAGGAAGATCCTACTCTTTCCAGTCGACAAATTGATGGAAAACTTGACTTCAGCAAGTGTAATACTTACTATATTTTATGTACGCAACTGAAAACGAAGCATTTCAATATCCACAAGTCCTAAGAGCCTAGTTAAATTCATAAAAATTAGCGCTTGTCTGTGTGTGCCGGGGTATCAGCTTCTAACATTAATCCACACAAAATAATTTCTTCAGACGAGATGTGTTTTTTTGCGTTGGTAACATCCTAATCATCTAAGCTTAAGTTTCTAGATCGTCGATAACCCTCATTAATATGGAAATTGTGAGGTGAAGCCGCCCAACCAACGCCTGATAAAAGAAAAAAAATCGCTTCCAAAGTTCAACCTTTGATCAAGACTTTGCCATCAATTCGGGAGATCATCCCGTTACCGAGCTGTTGTGCTAAAGAGTTTTTTGATAATAATGTACAAAAGTCCACCCTCTATTAGTGTACGGCTGCTGGAGCAGGTGTGATTGCAAAAATTGGAGCGCTTGGTGTTGGGCTGCCCAGTAGACTGCGTGATAATAGTTTCGGAGGTCGCAATTGGAGATGTGTCCCCCACTGACTGATGGAGCTAATGCAGGGGTGATTGGTGGAGATTGGTTCTCACGAGCCCATCAATGGTCACACCGTGCGTTATTTTGAAAAAAAAATCTAGCTACCCCTGTTCGTTTTATTGAGAACTTTATTGAACGGACATTCGCCTGTACAATTTGAATAACGAAGCCATAGCGAATGTTTTAGTCGGCCTCTTGCTGGGAGTAGTGGCCGTGTGTGAGGAAGACTGAGCAGACTGGAAGAAACCAGTGTGCTGGTGATTGAAAAAATTAGTTCCTGGGTCCAAAAGCCCTTAATAAGATCAAAAAAATCAGATTTAATCGTTATAACACTTAATTGCGGGTGTCTTTATGTGGTTCTGGTTAATCTTCTCAGCGCGAGCATTCTTTCTTTTTCAATACAATGCTGTTTATCGATCGCTCGAAAGTAACTTCAAATCTACGGTGTCCAACTTTGTCGGTAGCTTATATCGAACAGGTACAGTGACCTATTGAAATCAGGAACTATGTATACTGCACATTACTTAAAATTACGCCCGCCCAACCCACAATGTGATTATCTTTAACATTAACATAAAGCATGTATCTGAGGCAAGCTAGGAGTGAAACACCCCAGCAAAACTGAAAGACAAAATCACTGGCCCCGCTCTTCTTTACACACGGTGTTTTCCCCGCCCAACGCCCACTTTTCCCATTTCTAATTAAACATGTCGTACAGTAAAGTCAATACTGGACACCAGTTTACCCGTGTTAGTGTTAATACGTGTGTTGGTGTATTGCTACGTGTGTTGGTTTCTTCGTCCCAGTTCTGCGAGACGTGACTTGAACGTTTCACTTATTTTGCTGCTTTTAACACTCCTTGGAAGTAGTCTATTATTCGACAACTAACTGCTCGTGACAGGGTATAACGAATACATTGTCCAACTTATGAATACTGTCTCAACTCGTGCACAAAATTTATAGCATGTGATTTATTTCTGCAGCACCGTTGGTGTTTGTGTCTAATCACCGCAAAAATCCTTAATGATTTTGTTATCGACGTCATATCCAGATTATCACCCAGTGCTTGGATAAACTGTTGATATTCTTCATTACCCGTTGCGAATGAATGCACGGTAAGACTATGTATGTTACGGCGCAACGTAACATATGCAATGTTTCGTCCACAGGAAAATCGCTCTTCACTCAATTAATCTTTCATTGACGTTTCCAGAGTAACTATTCGACACCAAGAGACCTGAATGTCACGGCTGCTCCTGCACTTTTTGTCCTTCACAACTCTCGTCCTTGCGTTTCATCACAACGGTTGGTGTGGCCGTCGGCATTAATACCTACTGCATCATCGATCACTACAGCCTGCCAAATTACTCACGACGCCCTACTTTATGATATAATTTGCCACATCCTGAACGGGTCCACCCTCCACCCTGCCATCCACACATCGACACTGATGAATAACTTCGGCTTGTTTCAACAATGTTCCTGCTCGGTCAATTGTTGGCATCGTTAAAATCGTTGATATATTGTACGGCCGTGAGAACGAGAGCATGTTTAGTAGTGTCGATGTCCACAGCTAGGAACAAGTTACATTCCCCTCTCACACAATTCAGTGAGGGTAGAAAACTATGATGGGCCGGCGATGTGCAAGAAGATGAACCAAATGACTTTATATTAATTTGTTATAAATGCGATGTATAGCGTACGTTTATTATTTGGTTGACATATGACTTTATACAATAAAGTTGTATTCCAAACCACATTTTTTTGTTTTTAAAGGCAATTCAGGTAAATATCGTTGATGGTTTTTGTAGTCTGATGGAAACCGGCCATCAAAAGCCGACAGCTCTGCTCGACAGCGGCCTCCAGAGCGACCCCCGAATGTTGAACCAAGTCCTTTCAGCAGCTAAAAGGGTTGCACGAAGGCCGAGAACGGATCGATGCTCACATCAGAAGCCAAACAGCAGCATTGCTTAATAGACGAAAACAGAGCGACCCTCCCATCCTGACCAATTCTGGGCAATCAATAGCCGACATTCTTGCCAGGCGTCAGCTTTGAGAGCCGTTCTCGCATCCTGGCAAAACGAGGCTATGAAATGCTGACAGATCTGCTTGGATTCCATCCACATCATTTTGGGTTGATTTGTGACGTTATATA
>SDVV010005653.1:0-19041 GCA_016164225.1 Gammarus roeselii | reverse complement strand
ATATAAATAAATTAGGGCTCTTGCGTCAGAACGCTGGTGCTTCACGGCTCAAGTAGAGCATGTGACTGCCCCAGACGACGTGCTTGGAGCGGCTCCCTTCGAACTAGATCCTTATTATATACTCAATTGAATAATAATTGCCCTGGAAACTTTCAAGTCGACAGCAGAAACACGGTTGGTCTCTTATGCAAACGCTAATCAGTTGAGTTCACCTTAATTGATTCACTATGTAAAATTAAAATAGAATGTAGAGTACCCAGGGTACCGATATCATTTGATCCAAAATATAATGTAGAGTGCCCAGGGTACCGATGTCATTTGATTGTGTCGGTACGGACTAAAGCTATTATGTTGTAAAAAAATTGCTTGCTCTGAGAAAAACGAGATTTAAATATCCCGCAATATACTTATGTAACGATTGGAGACCGAAAATCTATATGTTGGATATGGTAGAAATTAATTGAAATCGTAATATTTCCATTTTTAAAAATATTCTAGTTTCACTGAGCAGATGATTAACATCTTGAAAAATACTTTTGAAGGGATGAAACAGTCACCTATTAATTTTATGGTTTTGTCTATGTCCGATAACAAAGAAAAACGATAGAAGGATTTACTGCAAGAATAACTAAACAAAGCGAAGGGAACTTACATTGTACCGAAAAACCTGCCTCATCGAAAAAACGGGTACTTGTCCATTCAGATCGGTTTTAATCAAGTAATGTGAACAGACTAATAATTAAAGAAGATGTTCAATCTCGTGTTATTTATGACGAAAAGTTTATTAATGTGAACAGACTAATAATTAAAAAAGATGTCTCCGAAAATATACCTAAATCCAATGTCGAGAGGTGCAAACATGCCAATATTTTAGATTGTTTCATCCAATTCAGCGTATTCCTACCTGATACATTTATATTCCTATGATGAACAATCAAAACTGTGTAACGGTGAACAGATAGCTGAATAAGTTTCTCGAGTATTAACATATATATCTATATGATTAAGTATGATATGTACCATATCCTTTTGCGGCGCTAAACAATGTTATCTAAAACAGGTCCTCCAAAAGTAAGTAAATTTGATCACAAATAGAAATACCAACTACATTCAAACATAAAATGAAATTTATAATCGCTTTAGTAAGACATTAACCATCATCGATGCCTTACAACCGAGTGAGGTGTAATTCCTTGATATAAATTTTCTATTGCATTGATTACATTACTAACAATCCGAACCGTCACATGTCTTTATTTATCCAATTTATATAACATCACAATATCACGACGCAATAATGAAATATAAAGCACGACCTGATTATCCTTCATAGCAATATCACAGTAACATACTAACCTTGGGGATAATGGAGCCACGACTACAATTCTTGTTACTCACTTCAAAACTTAGACCTCACTGTTCTAGGAAAGCCGAATGCATCTAACTTAAATACGGGTTCATGGGTGGAGAGGTGTGCCGTCATGTCGCATCTGATTTGTTGACCCACGCTCTAACAAATATAACCTACCGTAAATGCTTATGTGAAAAAGACCGTAAAATAAATACGTAGATATTCAAGTTTACGCACCATCCGTCTCCAGGGTGTATCTGCACCGCGGATCTACAGAATAGGATATACACGAACCGTGAATAGTTTACCAAGCTGCCACGTACAGATGCAATCTCGCTGTTAGGCTAGCCGTTGACCGACACTGACTTATACAGGATAGCCGCTTGCTACCACATTAGTTACCGTATGAAAAACATCGGTGCTTGAGACACAAATAATACATTAGGAGTATACTTATGCGTGAAATGATGAAAGTACATTCACATAAGCAGGTTATATCCTGTATATATTCATTGTATGTAAATTTTCCTTTTATGTAAATATTCTATTTAATAAATAAATTATAAAATGGAAAATTGTTTGATTGTCCACAGAAATATGTATGGAAATGTGTGAACGTATTGCACTGTAACCCTCACTCCTAATACGATGAAAATGTCCTTATCATGATGAAAATGTTCCGAACATGATGAAAATGTTCCTATGTAAACCCATGTATCTACATCATAAATGTATGTTTATAAATATAATCTTACCATTTTTTCATTATCAACAGGAAAAAACGCAACTGAAAATACGTGAACGTATCTTCAACTATTTGATTCATAACGATGAGCCCTGACGAAACTCTGAAAATAAAATATGCATACAACGGGGAAAAGGGAATGGATTTAATCAAATAATATAGCTGTTTTGCTCAATATAAATAAATAAAATTAACATTTATGACCTATTAACATATTTATATAAACCGTCCAAAACCGAGCCGTAAGCCAAGTGAATAAAGGTACACCCTTCTGCTTGTCCAAATGAAACAAACGCTATTCCTACCGAACGCGGCAAGGAATTAAAGGTACACCATACTTCATGACCGAATGAATCAACGCTTTTTTTCACGAACGCGGTAAGTGATTAAAGGAATACCCTACTGCATGCCCCGAGAAGTGCGAGTTAAGATAAGATCACTGTATGACATTGACGGATAAAGTTATTCCCGTGCAAACTAAGTGCCACTTTTGTTTTGGACTACCCCAATAGTCACAAAAAGCAATTAACTGAACCTACATGTACAATGTCCTAGCTATTTAGGGGCTAAGTCGGACACATAAAGTCATTACATACTTCCTAACCATTACATTGTCCCATTTGCGTTTTCCGTGACACCCAATCTCAGGCGCCTGACTCCCCTCCCCTATCTTCCCCCATCCCGGGCGTTCTCTCTGTACCTAAAGTAATTAACTTGACCCCAGGAGTAATTTGATTGAACAGAATTACAATGTCCGATTTACATGGGGACTAAATCGGACAAACAATGTAATTAGATACTTCCCAACCATAACATTGTTCCATCAGCGTTTGGACACCCCAAAAAGTAATTAAAAGGCCCACAAAGTAATTAAATGGACCTGAATTGCAATGCCCGAGTTATGTAGGGACTAAGTCGGACACACAATGTAATTCGATACTCCCTAACCATTACATTGTCCCATCCCCGTTTGGACGTTATATATACTAATGCTGCCCATTGCCACGCCAAATTTTTGCCTATAATACCTAACATTGAATACAAATACATTGTTGTCTACACACAGTCTAATGAGAGCAATGAATTGATCAATTGGGATGGGAAGCTGCAAGATGTTAGGCTCACACCTATCTACAAGAAAATTTAATACATCGTGAAATGGAGCACCAGTGAAAAGCGCGGTGAAATCTAAACTCTCCATACGGATAGAAGATATTGACTGCTGCCAACCAAAGTTCTTGAGCTTGTCGCAAAAATCAGTGCTATTTTTTAAATGAGAAGAGGAAAACACGCCCAAATACGTTGTCAGGACACTTACCAACCATGTAGCTAAAGGTTGGGTAACGGTCCCTATAGTAGGAATTATTGTTTTGAGAGGACATTGAGGCTTATGCAATTTGGAAATCCCGTAAAAATATGCCAGTGATGAATTGTTAGGAAAAAAAAATTAAAAAAGCAGGGTCAGGACATTGACTAGCGATTAAACGTAATTGTTGTCTGAAGGACTTATTTGGAACTTCAAGGGGCATCGAATTATTGGTTCCCGCCTTCTGATCCTCTTAACCGCGACAGAGCACCAGTCGTTTCTCTACCGCTTAATAATTTTTTTTCTGACTACATTGCCCCTGTTTTGAAACTTAATAATATTGATGTTGTTTACAAGACAAATAGCACCATTCGATCTCAGTTAGTTAGGACGAAGCCAAAGGGCGACGACAGCGGGGTTGTTGGTGGATATGTCATTTCATGTTCTGATTGTAACCTTTCTTATGTCGGTGAAACAGGCACACTTTTGGCCGTCCGCATTGAAGAGCATCAAGGTTTCGTTAGGTCGGCCAAAGAGTCAAGCGCAGTGTTCAATCACATTAGGACCCATTTTCATAACATTAACTGGAATTCCTGTAAAATAGTTTACAGTTCTCATTTTAAACAACGGCGCCTTTTAGTGGAATCTGCTTTAATCAAACAGTTGCCTAATCTTAATCTCCTGCCTGGTGTGTGTTCAGTCGACTCAGCTACAAAATCCATAATATTCTCAACTAATCCTCTCTTAATCAATAACTTGCCCCCTCAGGTCCAATGATAGATGAAAGTGGTCTGTTCTCTTCTTAGCTCCTTACGCTTGATTCTGTACCTCATTTGTCTCTTCATTCCATGTATATTCTTATAGGTTTTATCTATAGCGCCTGATGAGGATCTCTGATAGAGATTGAAAATTTGCGCTTATAGTAAATATTTCAAAATTCAATTGCAGCTTGTAATTCATCTTTATACAAGCTCTCAGATGTCATAGTTAGCAACTGATTGGAATTCTAGAGCTGGGAAGCGGAAGCTGTCCAAACTGCATAAGCAGTTCAATGTTATTTGAACATGAATGCTGTTATGAAACTGTGCTTCTCATCTGTCCAATCAGTAGTGCATGTTCACGTCGGTGTGCTGATGGTAAAATTGAACATTCCCAAACATATTAAAAGGACCGATTCCTTCACTGCCTGCCGTTATCGTTTTTTTTTTTACTCTACTCTTTCGGCCCTATCCATCCATCCAGAAATGCACCAGTTTTCATCGCCTCCCGTTCTCCGTAAACGACGAAGTTTATTCTGTATATATTAATGTGATATTTCCCTTTTTGCTTGAATTGTCATGAGATCGACAAATTCCTTCCGTTTGCTCTATTCGTGATACGATTACTTTTGCACTGACATTTATTTTTCAATGTCTCAGGAAAGACCTGTAGTGTAAGGCACCAAAAAATAAGTTAATAAACTTCAACTTAATTTGTTTTCCACATTTTGATTAGGGTCTCTAAAACAATAACATATCTTGATACTGCAGACGCGTGACAGACAGACTGACGGGCAAACAGACAGAAAGACGGTTAGTAAAGTACTTTTTCAAGATATATATATGTTCGTTACTTGTCAGATCGGTTTCAAATCAATGCAAATGTTTTGTTTTTTTTGTCATTCGTACTTGTAACAGATTCTGGTGACGGCGGAAAAAATAGTGCTTTCATTTTATCCACGTCCTTTACGATTTCTTTTCATCCATAACTTTTTCTTGTGTCATCATATCCGTTGCTGTATATTTTTGTCATTTCTGATTCGGCGCCTTTCTTTATTTGCTTTACGTCGATTACGGTCGTAATTTCGGCTAAGACGCTCCATTGCCCTAATTTCCGCTGAAATGATACTATCATTTCCAATGCGTTGTCCTTCTGTCGGAATTTTCGTGGCGGTGGCCTCCTGTCATAATTTTTGCCACGGTTCCATTTGGTCACGATTTCCGTTTTGGTGCCCTTTGGTCATCATCTTAGCTGCGGTGCCCTTCGGATATTATTCCAGATGCGGTGCTCTTATGGTACCATTTCTGCTGCGGCGCCCTTCGATCAAGATTTAACCTAATCGCACCGCCGTTCAGGCCCGCGTGAATCACGTTGATACACTGAAAATATCCGCTCACTTAAATTTCCTGGAAGTTCTTCTTACTCCTCCACACTCTTCACCTAATTAGTTAATGACAACAGTTCGCTAATGAGGTTTAAATATTCGATTGCGAAAAATACTTCCACCAGATACAATTCAGATTCGAATAACAACTAGTTCATTCTGTAGTTTAAACTTGTCTTAGTGTGCATCACGAAAACTCTCATCTTTTTAAATGTAATTTCGTTATTATTTTTCCCTGCAAATCGGTTTCCATGTCCTCGCTTCGTTCAGGGCTGGGCAGTGACCTCTACACTCGCTAACTGCGTAATCAATTGAATGTTAATAGTTTGCATTTTGGTGAAAAATATGAGAAATACACCCATGGACTATTAAGCAGAACCATGCTAAATTGCCTCACTTTCCACGACAATCAAGTTCGAATGCTGTCGCCAAGGAAAGTAACCTTCCATTCACACCCACAGCAAAGAAATGGACGGTTAACGGCAATAAAGTGCAGGTACCGGTCGCGGTAGAATTGGGCAGCTACGAGGGTCGAATAATGCAACACCGCTATGACTTTTACGAATTCCACGGCGGACTGCGCCCAGGAGCCCAAATGATCACCGTAAGTCTGAATTTCGCTTATCTACTACACCAATTTACTGAGTATTGAATCGTTGCTGATCAATTGAATTGTCAATCTTGATCGTAAATTGAAAATATGAAGTAAAATAAACATATACGAACATCCCGTTTTGAACTATCTTAACTCCGGTGACCGGCAAAAAAATAGGTAATAACGAATACTTTGTATGAAAATCACTAAACCTTTTCATTCTGATCCCTGCTGTTGCTCAAAATATAAATTTTACTTACAGCCTGCAAGTGATTTGTTCTGCAAGGACCGGATAGAGTCATTGCTTCCTCCCTCCGTTCCGCACACCGTCCGCTACAGAGCGGAGATCACCATCGGTCCGCAGCGGGTGGGGTCGCGTGACGCTAGGGACCTCGTCAACACTCGTGGCGCCGAATATGAGACGGTATGGATCTTGTTAACAGTCACCGCCTACTTGAGAAATGGAACAGTGAAGCAAGTTAAGTCTTTCATCATGATATTCGGATTATTCAACTACGAGGATTCATTTTCAGCAATGTTAAAATTGTCAGCACAACTGAAGATTTGCTTCCATTTCCAGTCATTAAAATCCTTGTTATTTTTTTTATCTAAATTGATGGATGACGCGCACTTCTGCTCTGTTAGCGCGAGAAGATTTAGTGCACCGTCTAAAGTGGTGGATGGTGAAAGCTTGCGTGCCTGTGTCGATACTTTGGGTGCCAGTGTCACTGCCCTGTTAGCAAGATTATAAAAGAGTCATCATTCATATTGGCGAACGGTGAAAACTTGTGTGCCTGTGTCACAGCTCTGTTTGCGTGAGAAGATCCAGTTTACTGTCCATAGTGGTGAATGGTAATACACTGCTTCCTGCATCACTGTACTGTTGTTGTGAGAATATCTAGTTTTGTGTCTACAGAGGTGGAAGATGATCCCTTACTTGAGCTTGTCACTGCACTGTTGATCGAGTTCACTGTCCATACATGTGGATGGTGATACCTTGCGTGATTGCGTCCCTGCTATATGATCGTGGGAAGTTCGAATTCAGTGTTTAATGTGGTGGATGGTGAGTTCTACGTGTCTGTGTCCCTGCTCTGTTTGCGTGAGAAGATCTAGTTCAGTGTCTAAAGTGATGGAAGATAATACCTTTTGTGCCAGCGTCGCTCTTCTGTTGGCGTTAGATGATCAATTTCAGTGTTTGGAGAAATGGAGGGTATTTTTTTGCGTGCTTGCATTACTGCTTCGTTGGCGTGCAGAGCTCTTATTCACTGTCAGAGGTGGTGGATGGTGATACCTTATGAGCTTGTGTTCTTGATTTGCTGGCACGAGAATAGCTAGTTTAGTGTCGAAAGTGACGGATGGTGATACCCGGTTTGCCATCGTTAATGTACTGTTAGCGTGAAAAGATCTATTTCATTGTCCAAAGAGATGAATAGCGATACCTCTCGCTCCTGTCACCACTTTCCTGTAGGCGTTAGAAGATCAAGCTCAGTGTATAATGTGGTGGATAGTGTTGCGTTCTGTGCCTGTGACACTGTTATGTTGGAGTGAGAAGATCTAGTTCAGTGTCAAAACAGAACAATGGCACTGTTTTATTGGAGTGAGAAGATCTAGTTCAGTGTCAAAACAGAACAATGGCACTGTTCTGTTGGTGTGAGAAGATCTAGTTCAGTGTCAGAAAATTGGGATGGTGATACCTTGCATGATTGTGTCAATGCTCTGTTTGCGAGCATTAAGCGGTACGAATGAGAACGTGTGTGCCAATCAAGATTATGCTCGGGAAAACATGAGAGTTTGAGTCTGTATGGTTTCGCGGAGTGGATGGACGACGGGAGATTGGTGATGGACGATGGGAGACGTTGATGAATGTCGAGGTAAGATAGTCCAGGATACAACTGAGCTGTACTTGTGCCACAGCTTTGTTGTCGTGAGGAGTTATAATTCAGTGAACAAAGTATTGTATGGTGATTCCTAACAAGCAAATGTCACTGCTCTGTTGACGTTTAAAGATCTAGGTCAAATTATAAAGTGTCGATTGGTGGTACTTGTCTAAATTGGTTGATGATGATAGATTGTGGCATGTAATACTGTTCTGTTTGCGTGAGAAGAACTAGTTCAGTCTCTAAAGGAGTGAATGGGAATACTTTGAGTGTCTTCGTCACTGCTCTGTTGGCGTGAGATGATCTAGTCAATGTCTAAAGTGCTGGATGATGATACCTTTAGCGCTTGTTTCACTCTCTGTTCATGTGAGAATTTCTAGTTCAGGGTAAAAAGTGTTGGATGGTGATTATCTTCGTGTTTGCGTCACTAGATCTAGATCTTGCCTCACAAGATCTAGATGTGTCATACCGTGCTTGGATTGCCGCGCCTCTGTTGGAATGAGAAGATCTAGTTCCGTGGCAAAAGTGGTTTATTGGGACACTTCTTTGTAAGGGTCCAAATAATGCTCAATGTTCTGTTTGCGTGAGAAGATTTAGTTCAGTGTTATAATTTGAAGATAGTGATACACTGCGAGCCCGGAAAACTGTTCGGCTAGCCTAAGAAGATGTATATCAGATCAGCGTCCAAAATGGTGAATGGTGATACTATGCCTGCCTGCTTCTGCTCGGTTTGCGTGAGAAGATATAGTTTTGTGTCCTAAGTTGTGGATGTTGATACTCTGCGTGTTTGCGTCGTTGCTCTGTTGCCGTGAAAATATCGAGTTCTGTGTCTCTAGATGTATATAAGTGTATACAACTGTAAGAAAACAACAACAGGCATCATGGCTCAAACAGGTATGCATTTTGATTATAATGAGATTAGTTTGAAGTGGAACGGTTAAGATCACGTGTCAGAGTAATTTCTAGAATAAAAAATCAAGAAAGGAAATTATTGTAGTTGAAAATAGCATTTAACAACGATTCTCGGAAGAACTCAAATCAGTACCTGAAGTGAGAGCAACTTACCCACGCTGTTGATTTGAGGTAGTATTGATTTGAGGTAGTCGTTAAACCCATGTTGACCGGTGTCAGTGCTAGACACCTTTTTGCAACGAGCAGGCACCAATGCCGGGCAGCTTTTCACTGTTACTGGTGAGCATGCAATAGCTAGGAGACGGGCACCTTTTCATTTACTGGTAAGCGTGCAATAGCTAGGAGCTATTGCACGCTTACCAGTACATGGCTTCACATAATGTTTATACTATGAACAATTTCATCATATGAGGTCTAGAGTTCAATGCATATTTAGGTGGCTAATCAAACATGTTCAAGTTTATATATATTTTATTTACATATTAGCATATAAGGAATATTTACATTTTAAGAACATTTACGGGTTATAACATGTTCAAGTTGACGTATTGTTTGTCATTCACTCGAGTACATGCGTCAATGAAGGTATCACCCGGCTTACTCCTCTTACATGTTAAATCCATGTTTACATTACTTTTATCAGCCAAGACACATCGTTTCTTCTTATTTTTTGTCGGTAGGTTTATTTCCAATAGATTTTTTTGGAAATGTCCGCATGGTCATGGGCAAGAGTGTTGCTGGAGTCGAGATAGTAATTTATTGAGCCAGTTTCTAATAGTGCATACAGTTTGAAGCTGGCATGCTTTTGCGCGATTGTTGTGTGTGGTCTCAGAGTGTGTGTTTGTTTTCTGGTTATTGATGTCTCTGTATTGTTTATGTTTGATTTTTCGGCTTGTGTCTGGTAATTGATAGCCTTAGCAGCTGGTTTGTGCCCTCGGACTCGAGCAACATACTGTAACACGTTGGTTGCAAGCAAATGATCTCACTCAGGTAATCGTCGACCGTTTCGATTTTAAGTAGTCCCAGCTATCATATGCTTGAATTCATCGTTCAAGGGATGACTTTTCGGGTAGTTGGAGAAGTCCATGTATTCCGCCTCAATGTAGGTCACGCTTCTGAACAAGATCAGCAACAGTCTGTGGCCGAGTTGATAAGCGAAAACGTTGTTACCGTAGCGTGGTTTCAGTGTGTGTGTGTCATAAAAGAAGCTGTAGACTTTTGCTTCAGCCTCCGTCAGGAGCTGATGAGATAAATATCTATGTTACTTTAGGTAGTCTGGTGCAATTCCAATTTGATTAATATATATATTGCAGGTTTTAATGCAAGGCAGGATGCGTTGTATTGCATTTCAATGCAAGTCATGTTGCATAACTGCAATTTCTTAATCGTACAGGGGATGATTTTTTAGGGTAGTTGGAGAAGACCATTTATGCAGCAGGAGGAGATTGCCTCATTTTCCTCAACAATATAGGCCATACCTTTAAATTGAAATAATATCAATCGCATTTCAATGCTACGCATTCTGTATTGCAACTCATTGCAAGTCATGTTGCATATATGCCATTCAATGCTAGTCATTCGAGTTAAATTTATGATATTGCAAACAAAGATTTATAAGATATATTTTTATTGATAATAGATTTATTATACGTTTTTATTATGGAAGTACATGGGTTTATCATTTATATGAGAACATAACTATTCACCCCGAAAATCGACACGAGCAACTGTACGAAACATAAATAAGGATTTTCGACCGCCCTCTCAGGTCTTACCTTTATTCTCGGCATCAGTGGCACTCCGCGGATTCTTTATCGATGGTGAGCAATATTTCTCACAGGACCTGTCGGCTCATCATATTGGTGTAGGAATTATCATCTGTATGTGTTTTTTTTTTCTCCGATCTATTGGGTTCTAGACTAATGTCCTTAATACACACGTTAGATAAACGGTTAACTTTGGGAGAAGTGTATGCAACACTACCAATCCTATCCTTGTAATCAAAACTTTGTTATATAGTCTTCAGCGAGCTTTTTCTCGACGCAAGTTTTTTAATTAAAGTTGCATGTTTATAACATCGAATCGTTTCAGGGTTTTTCTTACTATTGCCAACATTACTATTCACCATATTCCCGCCGATTTCCGATATATACACAATTCTCCTAGCACTCAAACGTTTGAGACATGATTCTCTCCCCTCATTTTCCATCAACAACAATTTTGAAACAAAGTCAGATATACATTTTATTTTATTATTCGACTTTACATATTTTATATTTGATACCCTTTCATTACCCCATTCAATAATTCGGTTTTCTTCAACTTTAGAAGTTTTTTCTTCACATGGCATCTCCTTGATATCACTTTCACGCATTCCAATATCACTGTCACTGGTATCCATTCCACTTAAGGTATCCCACGTTTTCCTCATATTTTTTTTATAATCTATTTCGGCTAAGGTTTGGAGGTTATCCTCCCTTTTCACCCAATCTTTACACGTTCTACGTTTGGATGTTAGTGGCATCGCTCTTTCTTTACTGCTCACACCTTGTTGAGCACTGTCTGTATCATTATTTTTGATACTCAGGTCCGGATTATTATGTTCTATCAATACACCCGTTGCATCCCTAGACCTCATATTTCCTCATTCATTTTTGAGATTTTCATATTCAAGATAATGGTGTCCCTTGAGATGACGCCAAAACACGAACGACGATCTTGATTTGCATATTTTTATCTCCGCACTGCAAATAACACCCCAACCCCCAGGGTTTCCCTTTCTGTTAAAATATTTCCATACTAAAATTTGGCGACATCCTTCCACACCGAAAGCAGACCGATAACTGCATGCGAACAAATCTGAGTCTAATTTTATATATACTTTTACATGCATGTATACAGAGTCATTAGCCTCACTGTGTCGGCACATGTGTCGATACAATGCATATATATAGAGTCGTTAGCCTCCTCTGCCGGCCCATGTGTCTATACAATGCATATATACAGGGGCGTTAGCGTCACAGTGTCGTACATGTGTCGATACGATACGTATATGTAGGGTCGTTTGCCTCACTGTGTCGGTACATGGGTCGACACACTGCATATATACATCGACTGGATCAGCTTCACGGTATGTTATGTTAAAAGATCTATTCATCCTAACCTAACCTAATCTATTGTATCCAAGAAATTATATATATTTGATTGACTTTTTTCATGCTTGCATATGATTTTCAGGTGAATACCTAGCCAACCTAACCTGACCTAACCCACTTAAACAAGAATTATGTGTAATCTTTCGAGATATCCTGCTTACGTAAGATACTTATTCATCGACTGGATCAGCTTCACGGTATGTTATGTTAAAAGAACTAATCATCCTAACCTCACCTAACCTATTGTAACCAAGAAATTATGTATTTTTTAATCGACTTTTCTCGCATACATATGATTATTCAATGTTATAGGATTATTGCATAGCAAATATCTTCACTTAACTCCGCTTTTTGATATAACCTTCGCGGTTTTGATTCACACTCCCAATTTTGATCTAGTAATTCATCAAAAACCTAACCTAACCTAACCTTATGTACGATTTTCAGTCATCGATATATTCATATGAACCCCCTCCAAACGGTTCTTTATAAAACTTTCCCCTAATTATTTCTACTTCGGGGTCATTCTCAACTTATATATGGTAGCAGAGATGACAGATTTTCAATCTTTGATGGATTGAATGTTCCAAGTAATTCATATTTGTTTCCATCATCATACGAACGGACACAAGGTCTCACACTATGTTTTCTTATTTTCCTCCGATAGCTCCTGGCACTACATCCTTTGACGACTTGCACAGTTGATTTGCCTTTTATTTTCTATAATTTTCATACCCTTCACGTTGACTTCGTTTCAAATGTCTCCATACATTACTTGTGGATTTCTGTTTATTCATTTCTATTTCATTCAGGCAAAGTTTACAGACCCCTATCACCCCATTACTTTCGAACAAACGACGACTCAAGCTATACCCCATCCTCCCACAATCGAATCACAATCTTGACTGTACAAGATGTGATCGGAACTATAATTTATATCCTACCATTTTGTCACACAGATATAGCATTTACCCCGAGATAGGTTTATGGCATTGCGGGAAACATATGCTTCTACCGACTTCGACAATTCGATGTTACCTCCGACTGACACGTTGTTTGCAAGTTATCGCTTATCCTCCGAGTTTTAGGACATTATAAACAATTGTTTTAGGATTTACATAGTTTTATTAGTATTTTTAAATATGAATCACAGATCTTACTAGATGCATCAATGCTTTCTACCTCGTTGTTTTGATTTGTATCAGCATGGTGCGTAAATACAACAATACCCATCATCACATTGTATCAGTCTCTTCTCAAATTCATTCACATACTCCACCAAATCTTTTATACGAATACGGAAGCCTGTTTCATTCCCGTGAGTCCATAAATATAGATCCCCGCTATTCCATAAATGTTCTTCTTCTTCTTTTCTGCGAACTTTAATCATTTGAATCTTCTCTAATCCAATGTACGTCCAATCTTTGTAAGAAAGAAATTCTATCATAAGCTCCATTTGTTCATATGAAAAATTTATTTGCCACTAACCCAACTTTATTACACTTGTGGAAGTTTTCTACTTGGATCATTTCAATTTCAAGATTTACCTTCTTATTTTCTTCGAACTTTGTTACATACGACTGAAATGATTCGAAATCAGTTACCCAAATCCTGTTTTCCATATTCTTCTTCCATATATGGATGAAAGTTCTCACTTCTATGATTCTTGTCCTCCGCATTTGTAGATATTTTATAACTCCATCAGTAGTCAATATATCCTCGATCTAAGCCAAATCATCTCCGGAGATTTCTTCAGCCAACACTCGTAAACAAATTTTGAGATGTGAACATACATTTTTGTTTATTCTAAGACGATACGTCCGTCTCCTCTTGTTCTCCACGTAACACTGACTTCAATCTCGGCATGCAGCTAGCTATTATAAGGCGATTGCTGCTTTTTTTCTGCAAAACATTAGGCCTATCATTGCTCGCCTTGTTCATCATCTGTGTATGAATGTATGTATGTACGTGTGTAGGGGTGTGTACGTATGTGCATGTGTATGTTCAAGCGTATGTACGTGTACATGAGGTAACAAAAGTAGTATAACAAAATTTAGAATTCAATACAATTTTAAAATTCAAATTTACATATATATTCATAATTTTCCGACGCCCGGACCAAGCCAAGTCCGTCTATTGAAGTGATAACTTGGCTACTAAAGAAAAGTCCGGGTGTCGAAAAAAAATTGAAATGTTATTACGTATGTGCATACAGATGCACATACGTACACACCCATATACACGTACATATACACATATACACATACGTACACATATGATGACCAAGGCGAGCGTTGATTGGCCTAATATTTTGCAGAAAAAAAAGTTGCAATCGCATTATGAGCTGGCTGCATGCCGAGATTGGAGTCTGTGTTACGTGGAGAACAAGCGGAGACGGACGTATCGTCTTAGAATAAATAAAAATGGATGTTCACATCTCAAAAATGTTTTTACAAGTGTTGGATCAAGAAATCTTCGAAGATGATTTGGATTGAATCGAAGATACATTGACTACTGATGGAGATATCAAATATCAACAAATGCGGAGAACAAGAATCATATGAGTGGGCGCAATTATCCATACATGGAAGAAGAATAAAGATAACAGGATTTGGGTAACTGATTTCTAATCATTTCAGTCGTATGTAACAGAGTTCAAAGAAAATAAGAAGGTAAATCATGAAATTGATATGATCCAAGTAGAAAACTTCCAAAAGTGTAATGAAATTGGGTTAGTAGAAAATAAATTTAAAAAAGGAACAAAAGAAAATCTAGATCATATGATGGAATTTCTTTCGGATTAAGATTGGACGTACATTGAATTCGAGAGGATTCGAATAATTAAAGTTTGCAAAAATGAATAAGAAGAACATTTATGGAATTGCGGGGATCTACATTTATGGACTCATGGGGATGAAACAGGCTTCCGTATTTGTATCAAAGATATGGTGGAGTATATTGGTGAATTTGAGAGGAGACTGGTACATAGTGATGATGGGTATGGTTGTATGTACGCACCATGCTGATACAAATCAAAACAACAAGGTAGAAAAATTGATGCATCCAGGAAGATCTGTAATTAATACTAATAAATTCTAATAAAACTATGTAAATCCTCAAACAATTGTTTATAATATCCTAAAACTCAAGGGATAAGCGATGAACTGCAAACAACGTGTCAGTCGGAGGTAACATCGAATTGTTGAAGTCGGTAGAAGAATATGTTTCACGCAATGCCATAAACCTATCTCGAGGTAAATGCTATATCTGTGTGACAGAATGGTAGGATATAAATCAGAGTCCGATCAGATCTTGCTCAGTCAAGATTGTGATTCTAATGTGTAAGGATGGGGTATAGCTTGAGTCGTCGTTTGTTCGAAAGTAATGGGGTGATGGGGGTCTGTAAACTTTGCCAAAAAAAAACGAATAAACATAAATCTACAAGTAATGCATGGCGACATTTGAAACGAAGTCATCGGGAAGAGTATGAAAATTATAGAAAAGAAAAGGCAAATCAACTGTGCAAGTCGTCAAGGGATATAGTGCCAGGAGCTATCGAAGGAAAATAGGAAGAACATAGTGTGATACCTTGTGTTCGTTTGTATGATGATGGAAACAAATATGAATTACTTGGAACATTCAATCCATATAAGATTTAAAATCTGTCTTCTCTGCTAACTTATATAAGTTGAGAGAGACCACGAAGTAGAAAGAATTAAGTGAAAGATTTATAAAAAAAACGTGTGGAGAGGGTTCATATATACAGTGTATATATAATAGACTAAAAAACGTACATATGGTACGGTTAAGTTAGGTTTTTGATGATTTACTAGATCAAAATTGGAAGTGCGAATCGAAGCTGCAAAGAATAGATCAAAATGTGGAGTCAAGTGGAAATATTTGTTATGCATTAGTCCTAAAACACTGAAAAATCATATTTAAGCAAGAAAAATCAATTAAAAATAACATAGTTTCTTGGTTACAATAGGTCAGTTTAGGTTGGGATGATTAGTTCTCTTAACATAACAAACCGTGAAGCTGATCCAGTCGATGAATAAGTATCATACGTAAGCAGGATGTCTCGAAAGATGACACAATATTCTTGTTCAAGTTGGTTAGGTTAGGTTTGGTTTCCTAGGTTTTCATCTGAAAATCATACGCAAGCATGAAAAGAGTCAATCGAAAATCTATAATTTCTTGGATACAATATGTTAGGTTAGGTTAGGATGAATAGACCTTTTAACTAACACACCGTGAAGCTGATCCCTTCGATGTATATATGCAGTGCGTCGACACATGTAACGACACAGTGAGGCTAATGACCCTACATATACGCATTGTATCGACACATGTGCCGACATTGTGACGCTAACGCCCGTTTATATATGCATTGTTTCGACACATGTGCATACACAGATGAGGCTAACGACACTGAATATATGCATTGTGTCGACACATGTGCCGACGCAGTGAGGCTAACCACCCTGTATATATGCATTGTATCGACACATGTGCAAACACAGTGAGGCTAACAACCCTGTATATATTCATTGTATCGACACACTTGCCGACACAGCGAGGCTAACGACCTGGTATATATGAATGTAAAAGTGTACATAAAATTGGACTCAGATTTGTTCTCATGCAGTTATCCCCAAGTTTGATATAGAAATATTTTAACAGAAAGGAAAACCCTGGGGGTGGGGGTGTTATTTGCAGTGCGGAGATAAAACTATGAAAATCAAGATCGACGTTCGGGCTCTGGCGTCATCTCAAGGGACACCATTATCTTGAATATGATAATCTTAAAAATGAACGAGGAAATATAAGCTCTGGGGATGCAACGAGTGTATAGATCGAACATAATAATCCGGCCCTGGGTATCAAAAATATTGATATAAACAGTGTTCAACAAGTTGCGAGCAGTAAAGAAAGAGCGCTGCCACTAACATCCAAACGTAGAAAGTATAAAGATTGGATGAAATGGGGGGAATACAGTCAAACCTTAGCCAAATGGATTATTGAGAAAATATGGAGAAAACGTGGGATACTTTAAGTGGAATGGATACCGGTGACAGTGATATTGAAATGCGTGATAGTGATACCGAGGAGATATCATGTGAAGAAAAACCTGCTAAAATTGAAGGAAACCGAATTATCATATGGAGTAATGAAAGGGTATCGAGTATAAGAAGTGTAAATTGCACAATAAAATCAAATGTATATCTGACTTTGTTCCAAAATCGTTTGTAATAAAACTTGAGGAGAGAGAATCATGTCATAAACGTTTTTGTACTAGGATTATGTATATTTCGAAAATCTGCGGGAATTTAGTGAATGATAATGTTGGCAATAGTGAGAAAAAAACTGAAACGATTCGATGTCATAAACATGCAACTATAATTAAAAAACTTGCGTCGAGAAAAAGCTCGCTGAAGACAAAAAACAAAGTTTTGATTACAAGGCTAGGATTGGTAGTGTTGCATACATTTCTCCCGAAGGTAACCGTTTATCTAAAATGTGTATTAAGGGCATTAGTCTAGAATCTAATGAATCAGAGAAGAAAAACATTACACACATATGATATTTCCTACATCAATATGATTAGCCGACAGGTCGAGGTGAGAAATATTGCTCAACATCGATAAAGAATCCGTGGACTGCTACTGATACCGAGGATCAAGATAAGACCAGAGATGGAGGTCGAAAATCATTTTTTATGTTTGGTACAGTTGCTCGTGTCGATTTCTGGAGTGAATAGTTATGTTCTCGTAGAAATGATAAACCCATGTACTTCCGTGATAAAAACGTAGAGTAAATCTTTCAATAATAAAAATATATCTTATACATTTTTGTTTGCAATATCCTAAATTTAACTCGAATGGCTAGCATTGGAATGCATAGATGCAACATGACTTGCAATGAGTTGCAATACAGAATGGGTCGCATTGAAATGTGATTGATATTATTGCAGCTTAAAGGTATGACCGATATTGAAGAAGAAAATGCAGCAATCTCCTCCTGCTGCATACATGGTCTTCTCCAACTACCCCCAAAATCATCCCTTGTATGATGAAGAAATTACAGATTTGCAACATGACATGCAATAAAATGCAATACAACGCATCCTGCCTGGCATTAAAAAATGCGATAGATATTAAGCAAATTGGAATTGCACTCAGTTACCTAAGGTAACATAGAAATATATATCATCAACTCCAAACAGAAGCTAAAGCAAAAGTCTACAGCTTCTTTTGTGACACACACACGCACTGAAACCACGCTTCGGTAACAACATTTTCGCTTATCTACTCGGCCACAGTCTCGTTGCTGATCTTGTTCAGAGGCGTGAGCCACATTTAGGCGGAATACATGAACTTTTCCAACTACCCGAAAAATCATCCCTTGAACGATGAACCCAAGCAAATGACAGCTGGGGCTACTGGGAAGCGAAACAACCGACGATTACCCGTGTGAGATCATTTGCTTGCAACCAACGTGTTACACTACGTTGCTCGAGTCCGAGGGCACAAACCAGCTGCTAAGGGCATCAATTACCAGACAGAAGCCAAAAAAATCAAACATGAACAATACAGAGACATCCATAATCAGAAAACAAACACACACTTTACGACCAAACACAACATTCGCGCACACGCATGCCAGCTTCAAACTGTACGAACTATCAAAAACTGCCTCAGTAAATTTGAAAACAAACGTTACTATCCCAACTCCTGCAACACTCTTGCCTATGACCCTCCGGACATTCCCAAAAAATCAATTGAAAATAAACCTACTGTCACTAAAAAAAGAGGAAACGATGTGTCAGTAGTAGGTATGTGTCCAAAACGCGGATTAGTGAAGGATTATAGATAAGGATAAATAGAGTTAGTTTTGGCGCGATGCATGCACCTTGACTCACCGAGCGTACGGGGTAAGCGCAGCGGGGGGCGGGGG